>JAXCGZ010002053.1:30000-37500 GCA_037179515.1 Halocaridina rubra | reverse complement strand
GAGGATCTAAATAATCTGCATGAATGGTCAGAAAAGTGGCTAATGAAATTCAATACTTCAAAATGTAAGGTAATGAGAATGGGTACAAGTGCAAGAAGGCCCAAGCTTGACTGCTCGGTGGCTGGAGTACGACTTCAAGAGACAGAAAATGAGAGAGATCTAGGAGTAAACATACTGGCAGATTTGTCTCCAGAAATACATATAAATGGCATAGTAAGGGCAGCATATGCATTCTTATCAAATGTAAGGGTAGCCTTCAGGCACATGGACAAGGAAATGTTCAGAAATATTTATGTAACCTATTTGAGGCCAAAACTCGAATATGCAGCCCCCTTTTGGAATCCGCACTTGAAAAAGCACATAGCTAAGCTTGAAAAAGTTCAAAGACATGCCACGAAACTGGTGCCAGAAATACGCAATCTCAGTTATGATGAGAGGCTGAGGGAATTAGACTTACCATCACTCGAAGCTAGAAGAGTGAGGGGGGATATGGTGACAGTCTTTAAATTCCTTCATGGTTATGATAGAGTGGATAGGGATCGATATTTCGATATGGCTGGCTCTAGAACTAGAGGTCATAGTTTGAAGCTTCGTAAGAAAACTTCTTTGCAGGATGTAAGGAAATACTTTTTCAGTGTAAGAGTAGTTGATAATTGGAATTCGCTAAGCGAGGAGGTAGTTAATGCTATCTCAATCCATAGTTTTAAGGACAGGTACGATAAGTATCACTAAGTCTAAAATGGAACCGATCAGGAGACGGAAGATACGAGCTTTGGGCTCTTTCCTGTAAACACAATTAGGTAATCACAATTAGGTAATCACAAGGGCCGGTATAAGAGAACATCAACCTTACAGCCACAGAAGTATGCAAAGCGCTGATGGATTTAGATGTTCATAAAGCTACAGGTCCTGATGACATATCCCCTCATGTACAAAAAATATGCGCAAACTCAATAAATGATACCTATCTTCAAAAAGGGAAGGAGGGATACGGCTCTGAACTATAGACCAGTTTCCTTGACCAGCAGAGCTTGCAAAGATATGGAGAAACTTCTAAGGAAACATATCTCTCTTCACTTGGAATCCTTCAACTTTTTGTCAGTGAGGCAACATGGCTTCAGAGAAGGTAGATCAACAGTAACAAACTTATTAGAATTTTATGATGAGGTAAGCCTAATCTTACAGGAAAGATAGGGATGGGCAGATTGCATATTCCTAGACTTCCAGAAACCGTTTGACACTGTTCCACATGGGAGACTTATTAGGAAGCTGCAAGCAATGGCTAGAATAGGTGGAAATGTCTTGGAATGGATAAAAACTTACTTAGAAGGAAAGGGAACAGAGGGTTAGAGTAAGACACTCAGTGTCTGAATGGAGAAGAGTTAGTAGTGGAGTTCCACAGGGTTCAGTTTTAGGGCCACTTTTGTTCCTTGTATATGTAGATGACCTACTAGAGTCTGTAAATTCATTCATGAATATGTTTGCAGATGATGCAAAGATTGTGGAGAAAGTAAAAATCGAGAACAATGGTAGAGAACTTCAGGAGGATCTAAATAATCTGCATGAATGGTCAGAAAAGTGGCTAATGAAATTCAATACTTCAAAATGTAAGGTAATGAGAATGGGTACAAGTGCAAGAAGGCCCAAGCTTGACTACTCGGTGGCTGGAGTACAACTTCAAGAGACAGAAAATGAGAGAGATCTTGGAGTAAACATACTGGCAGATTTGTCTCCAGAAATACATATGAATGGCATAGTAAGGGCAGCATATGCATTCTTATCAAATGTAAGGGTAGCCTTCAGGCACATGGACAAGGTAATGTTCAGAAATATTTATGTAACCTATGTGAGACCAAAACTCGAATATGCAGCCCCCTTTTGGAATCCACACTTGAAAAAGCACATAGCTAAGCTTGAAAAAGTTCAAAGACATGCCACGAAACTGGTGCCAGAAATACGCAATCTCAGTTATGATGAGAGGCTGAGGGAATTAGACTTACCATCACTCGAAGCTAGCAGATTGAGGGGGGATATGGTGACAGTCTTTAAATTCCTTCATGGTTATGATAGAGTGGATAGGGATGGATATTTTGATATGGCTGGCTCTAGAACTAGAGGTCATAGTTTGAAGCTTCGTAAGAAAATTTCTTTGCAGGATGTAAGGAAGTACTTTTTCAGTGTAAGAGTAGTTGATAATTAGAATTCGCTAAGCGAGGAGGTAGTTAATACTATCTCAATCCATAGTTTTAAAGACAGGTATGATAAGTATCACCAAGTAGAAAATGGAACCGATCAGGAGACGGAAAGATACGCGCTTTGGGCTCTTTCCCGTAAACACAATTAGGTAATCACAATTAGGTAATCACTTATACGTATTTATGAGCAGTGTGCGCTTTAGATGTACAGTTTTGTAATAAAGTATTTAGCAAACACAAAATACATGTATTATACCACAGAGTTTATTGTCCTTTTTCTTGCCTTGAACAACAGGCAGTAGTTCCGGCCAAGTAAACACATTGTTAAAAGTGAGAATAATATTTTCCTGCTCTCATCTCTCTCTCTCTCTCTCTCTCTCTCTCTCTCTCTCTCTCTCTCTCTCTCTCTCTCTCTCTCTCTCTCTCTCTCTCTCTCTCTCTCTCTCTCTCTCTCTCTCTCTCTTGTCTTTTTTTTTTTAATTGACTATTTGAGGCAATAGTATCTTTAAAACGGTTTATTATTGCATTGAAATTATTTTAGTCAGTCTGAGATTTGAAAGTTTTCTATGAATTTGTGACAGAGAGTGGGTATTATTGGCAGACTAAAGACATTCTAGAAAAAATAGGACTCAATCTCTCTCTCTCTCTCTCTCTCTCTCTCTCTCTCTCTCTCTCTCTCTCTCTCTCTCTCTCTCTCTCTCTCTCTCTCTCTCTCTCTCTCTCTCTCTCTCTCTCTGGAAAAAGCTCAGAGACTTACCACGAGACTGGTACCAGAAATACGCAATCTTAGTTACGATGAGATGCTGAGGGAATTAGACTTACCATCACTCGAAACTAAAAGATTGAGGGGGGATATGGTGACAGTTTTTTAACTCCTTCATTGTTATGACAGAGTGGATAGGTTTCGATATATTGATATGGCCGGCTCTAGAACTAGAGGTCATAGTTTGAAGCCTCGTAAGAAAACTTCTTTGCAGGATGTAAGGAAATACTTTTTTTAGTGTAAGAGTAGTTGATAATCGGAATTCGCTAAGCTAGGAGGTAATTAATGCTGACTCAATCCATAGTTTTAAGGACAAGTATGATAAGTATCACTAAGTACAAAATGGAACCGATCAGGAGACGGGTAGTTACGAGTTTGGGGCTCTTTCTAGTAAGCACAATTAGGTAATTGTCATTTGGTAATTGCACCCACAGCCCCCTGCATTTCCTATAATCTCTCAAATGCTGCATACTTAATATCTCAAAAAAACTGACATATAACTTGGTCCAGGGATAATTAGTCAGGGCTTGAATAAAAGTTACAATTAGGTGTTCACTGTTTGAAAGAAGATCCAAGAAGATTTCTAGAAACATTGTTATTACCTGACCTATGTTCAGACTTTTGTGACAGATATATATATATATATATATATATATATATATATATATATATATATATATATATATATATATATATATATATATATATATATATATATATATATATATATATATATATATATATATATATATATATATATATATATATATTATATATATATATATATATAGATATATGTGTGTATATATTTATATATATATATATATATATATATATATATATATATATATATATATATATATATATATATATATATATATAAGTACAAACTGTTAGCATACAGCACTAAATAGTAAGGAAGCCCATCAGTGAAACAAAACTTATAAAACAATGCTATATTTCGGATCCTAACTGGATCCCTTCTCAAGCACAACTTGAGAAGGGATCCAGTTAGGATCCGAAATATAGCATTGTTTTATAAGTTTTGTTTCACTGATGGGCTTTCTTACTATATATATATATATATATATATATATATATATATATATATATATATATATATATATATATATATATATATATATATATATATATAACAATGATACGGACGCTAACTGACGAGAGCTTTCGAGTTCTTTTCGAAATCATTATCAACCCCAGTATCAAAAAAAAAGAAAATGTTTACTATGTAGGTATTTTCCGGTAAATCATTCTTTGGAAGAACAAAATGTGTAAATAAGTTTCCACTAACATGCAGCACATTGCATAATACATACTGGAAACTTTTCACTTCCGAAATAATAATGACAATTGTAAGGTCATATACATGTCAGAATCTAGGTCGGTAAAATTTTATTTTTGCCAGGTGTTTTTCGTGAAATAAACAGTCATTTTATATGCTAAGTGAAGGCGTGCTCTAGTGAAACACTATTGCATCATCTCTAAAGTTATGCAATCATCGGAAAGAGAAAGTATCACAAACTAATTTTGAAATTATCCTGATGACATTACCAGAGGAAATATGAATTGACAATAATAAAGTTAGTTTTGGTTTTCCTATGAAATGGTTTACGCGAGGGCTATTTCACATTGCATTTATAGTGTAAACCAAAGAGGTATGTCTTAGAGAGAGTAAAATGATGGTTATTAACAAATTGTTATAAATATTAAAAGAAACCATGTAATTATTGTTAGTACCAAAAACTAAGAATAGAAATATATCAGATTGTGTTGCCTATGTACTGATTGTTAAAGAAAATGTACTTGAGTCTCCCAGATCTAGGGCTGATTTCTTAAACGGTGTAAACCTAGGATACCATATTGTTAGTTAACTAGACACACACAAATGGATATCATAAACTCATCTGACGCGGTTCTGTGTATGGATAGGATCCCATACGGGATCCTAGCTATACACAGAACTGCGTCAGATGCGTTTATAAAATCCATTTGAGTGTCTAGCTAACTAAAAATATGGTATCCTAGGTTTACACTGTTTAAGAAATCCGGCCCTACTGTTATATAATTAGGTGATGTTGGTGTCAATTGACCTATCCTAACCTCAAGATTATTAGTGTCTTTGACATGCCCATCGTTAACCGTTCATTGTTGCTCAACAACAAAGATCACAACCCAGAAGAAGATGCAAAATATGAACACTATAGCAGGATACACAATCGTCCGGAAAATATAGATCAGTTTTGTTCCAGTTAGCCTGAAAAAAAATAAGATCAGATATAAAACCTGAACTACGAAAGTAAAATATATTGTCGTTGTGTATATTTGATATGTACAGTTGTATTTAGTATGCGATAACAGTTGTCTGTAGATCTGATTTCCAGTGCAAGCTGTAGTATACTACCTAATGATATTGTTCATATTTACAAATTGTATAATGTAAAGTGTTTTGAATTGATATATAAACGAGAGAGTAAAGCAATTAAGTAACACCTGAAAAGGGAAACAGATCTACAGTGTCTGGCTGTTCTAACCTCGGTTTTTCTTCTTCATCTGTCATCAAACCATCCTTGTGTCCAATGGGCGTCACTCGAACAAGACTCGATTTGCCATCCCCATCTTCCCTATCCAGATAGTCGGCAGATATGTGCAATATGGTGATGCTGAAGATGAGAAAAATACAGAAGAAGAACCACAGATCTATCATTTTGATATAGGCTGTGTCTGGCAGATTGTTGGAGACTTGGTCGAACATGGTGAAAAACACCAGTAACGTTGTTAGAGTTGTCATCAGGCGTGTCTGTGAATATATAGGATTCATTGCATTAGATACTGTTGGTGTTGCCTATGGTTTTACATATTATAGATTCATGCTGTGGTAATAGTGCTGATGCCTCAGGAATATTGGACAAACCAATGCACAAACAGTTAATCTGATTATAAGGAGTTTTGTTAAGGTAAAAGGTCTGCCATTCCCCTTAGTTTTCTCTTCTTCTTCTTCTTTTTTCTCCGTCACTTTACCTATTGAATACTTACGTCGAAGTCCTTTAGTTTTATATAAAGCGTTCCATAGCCAATTCCAACGAGAAGGAAAGTGGGTAAAAATGTCGTCAACACTAGCAGACTGTAGCGTCTTTCTAGGTCAAATACAACCTGTAAGAACAGTAACTGTAGTGCCTGTCATGGTCAAATTCAACCTGTAAGAACAGTATCTCTTACCTGTACTACTGTAGGACGCATGCTTCCTCACTATCTGTAGTCTATTATACCCTAACCTAACCTAACAAGATTAGGTTATATTATTTTGGTCAAGTCAGGATGCTGTTGTACCCCAAGCTGACCTAACGAATCTTACCTAACAAGGTTAGGTTAGGTTAAGGTATAAAAGACTACAGATAGTGAGGTAGATTGCAATCTAATGCACTCTCTTGCCATACTTGATAATTTTAGCTTTCATAGTTGAATGGTAGGCAGATATATATTATATTTATTCAGTATCTTTTTTACGGTATTTGAAAGAAATATTTAAGAAAATTTCATTAGAGTTTCCTACCTCCATCACAGCATAACCACTTCGATACTTCATATCTATTCCTACATTCTTGACCTCATACTTGGACAGTAGCTTCAAACCGTTGTATTCCACTGATGCATTCTGTAAAAAAAAAAAAAAAAAAAAAAAAAAAGAGGACATTGTTTCGTCCTAACATGATGTCTATTTTCTAAAGATCAGTGTATGATTATATATATTCAATAAAGCTTGTGAAAGTTACCTCGACATCAATAACTTTCATATCGGCTGAGGCCATTTTGATGATGATTGTACAAGTTTGCGTATCAAAAGGATAGCTGAAGAGGGTAAAGAAACAGTTGAAACTTGCATAGTATTGTTGGCGTTGTACTAAGCGACTGCTATTTGGTTGAAATATAGTATCTGTTGGCATAAAAATATCATACATGATTGATTTTTCAGCATACCATAGAGAGCTGTGCGAATTTTGCACAAATTTCATTCTGTAAATTTTATAAGTTAAAGTTCTAATAATTTTAGTAGATATTGGATGAAACCCTTCTATGCTTATATTTCCTGTTTAAAGAATTTTATATATTTTGTCATCTTACCCATTTGGACATCATTGAAAAGCGGAGCATCTGGGTCTCCTACTTGTCTGACATAAACGCCACTCTTGAGCAACTGCAGCTGGCCATCGTTGACATTCAGGAACTCCACTTCTGGCCTCCAAATTCCATCAACTTCTTCATCGCTGAGTTTGTTTTTGGCCTCTTCACTTTTAATATTCTTGAAACGTAAGTTCCTATCAATCCAAACGAGAGCCACCTCGATTTCCATGTGAAAGGCGAGGTTGATATCATCAATTTTAGAAAATCTGATGAGATCAATCACTGGAGTTATCTTCAGAGGAATACCAAATGCCACTCCTGGCGGAGGTCGATAGTTGTGATACCTGTCGCTGAAAATCACTATGGTGCAGTTTTCTTCATCGGTTCGGTCCAGGCAGTCAT
>JAXCGZ010002053.1:17500-22500 GCA_037179515.1 Halocaridina rubra | reverse complement strand
TATTCTAGCCATTGATTGCAGCTTCCTAATAAGTCTCCCATGTGGAACAGTGTCAAACGCTTTCTGGAAGTCTAGGAATATGCAATCTGCCCAGCCCTCTCTTTCCTGTAAGATTTGGCTTACCTCATCATAAAATTCTAATAAGTTTGTTACTGTTGATCTTCCTTCTCTGAAGCCATGTTGCCTCACTGACAAAAAGTTGAAGGATTCCAAGTGAAGAGAGATATGTTTCCTTAGTAGTTTCTCCATAACTTTGCAAACTATGCTGGTCAAGGAAACTGGTCTATAGTTCAGAGCCGTATCCCTCCTTCCCTTTTTGAAGATAGGTATCACATTTGCTTGTTTCCAGCATCTTGGAATCTCCCCCGACTCCAATGACTCCTTAAATATGATACTTAGTGCCACTGATATTGTGTTTGCGCATTTTTTAAGCACATGAGGGGATATGTCATCAGGGCCTGTAGCTTTATGAACATCTAAATCCATCAGCGCTTTGCATACCTCTGTGGCTGTAAGGTTGATGTTCTCTAATACCGGCCCTTGAGCTTCTATCACTGCAATCTGAGGGGGTGGGGTATTTTCTACTGTAAATACTGACTGAAACTCCTTGTTCAATTCTTTGCAGATCTCTTCGTCCGTCTCAGTGATGCTTCCATCCGCTCTCTTTAGCCTTAAAACCTGTTCTTTTACCTTCAGTTTTCCTCTGATAAAGCTGTGGAAAAGCTTGGGATTTTCTTTCGCCTTCCTGGTGATGTCCCTCTCATAATCTTTCTCTGCCTCTCTCCTTTTACTTAGGTAGTCATTTCTTGCTCTTTTGTAGGTTTGCCAGGCATTTATGTTTTTTCTCCTCCTATACCTTTTCCAGCATTTGTCTCTCCACTCCTTAGCTCTTTTACACCCATTATCGAACCATTTCTCTCTGGCATGAATTACACCTACTTTGGTGACAGGTATGCAGCAATCTACAATCTTCCCATATTTCTCACAAAAGATGTCATACATTTCTTGTACAGATTTGTTGTAAAATAAGGTTCTCCAGTCAATAACTGCAAAAAGCTCATTCATTTTGATGTAATCTCCTTTCTGATAGTTCCTCCTCATGTCCTCAGTGCCTCTACTCTCAGGAAGAATGTCTTCAATGATATACTCCATCAACAACACACAGTGGTCACTCTTTCCAATTGGTGGTTCATACTCAATATTTTCAATATCCAACACATTATCTGTGAACACCAGATCAAGTAGTGATGGCTCATCCCCACCCCTGGCTCTTGTTGGTTCCATTACATGTTGGTGTAGGAAATTCCCTTGTACGCAATCTAGGAATCTTGCCCCAACGGAGTCCTCACCACTGTGTGGGTCAAGATTTATCCAATCTATCTCTTTATGATTAAAGTCTCCCATAATCAAAATCCTACATTTTTTCTCCCGTGCCATGTTAACAACTGAGTTTATGACTTCAATCGTACCTATATGACTTTCCTCATAAATTTCAAGCCTATTTTGGTTCCTTGGTGGGTTGTATACAACAGTTATTATAATGCTCTCTGACCCAGTATTTATGCGAGCAACAAGAAATTCCCTGAACTCACTTTCTATAGCCAAGTTTATCTCTTCAACTTGAATCCTCTCACTTATGAGCAGTGCTATCCCTCCACCAGTCCTCTCAGATCTTTCGACCCTTAGTATTCTGAAGCCCTTAGGAAAAACTGTGACACTGTTTATGTCCTCACTCAACTTAGTCTCTGTAATTGCTACTATATCTGCCTTACTGTTGTGAATCCTATCTTTTAATTCTACTGCCTTACCAGCTAATCCATCAGCATTTGTGTATAACAATCTTAATGAGGCCCCATCCCCTGATCTTCTGTCATTATCTTCTTTATCTCCCCTTTGTCTGGAAGTATTCCGTAACGAAAATTTTTCTTCTCTTCTTCATTTCTTTCATCATTTAACCTTCTTGCCTCTTGCAACAAGTTTTTGATCTTTCCCATCTCTTCCTGTGTTCTGTATCGTCTAATGAACACTTCTTTGCATTCTTGAAGGTCTTTTAGACTTTTTTTTCTCAACAATATTTCCCTACATGTCTCCCCTCTCTCAAAGGTTACTTTTGTTGGTCTCGGCTTTCCTTCCCTCGAATATTTACCTAGTTGGTGTATGTTTACAATATCCTCAGGACCACATACTACTCCAAGCTTTCTTATCAGGTCTACAACCCTAGCTTTATTTTCTTCAAGTCTCCCCTGCCATGTTGGCTCCTGGGATTCACTTATGCCTGAGATTACCACTGTCTTCTCCTTATCAAGTGCCTGTCTGATGAGTGGGTTTGCCCTTTCCATCACAACGTCTTTCATTTTTTCGATTACTGTCTCTTTATAGTCAACTGTTTGTATGTTTTCCAGTGCCACCACCTTTACAGCCTCTTTTACTGCCACATTCCCCTTTAGTGCATCAGCAAAGGACGTTTTCATGGCATCATTTTCCATATTCAGCTCCTGGAACTCTTTTCTGAACTGTTCAATGTTTTCCTTAATCTGAACATTCCAAGCAGCAATCTCGTCTCTCTCAGAAGATAGCAGTGAACTAACATCTAATTCCTTTAGGTTGTCATTTAGCTGTTTGTTTTTATCTTCTTGATTAGAAATTCTAGATTCTAGTTGACTCTTTTCCCCTTCCAGCTTCTTTATTCTTTTTTCTAGTTCCTTTCTCTCCTGCCCTTGTGCTTTATTTGCTTCCTCCAAAGATCTTATTTGTTCTCTGAGTGTTTCATTCTCTTTCATTTCTCCATCCATATTCCGAATTTTATCATCAAGGCTTGTAACCATTTCCTCTAACTTCTTGATTCTCTGTTTAAGTCCTCTGATGACTACCCCATCTCCCGCCCCATGGGTGGGAGAGGTTTGGGACAGAGATGGCTTTGGCTTTGTGTGTGTGTGTGTGTGTGTGTGTGTGTGTGTGTGTGTGTGTGTGTGTGTGTGTGTGTGTGTCCATTTAGTTCTAGTGTAATCTAGAAGAAGAGCTTTTCCAAGATTTTGAAATATTTGATCAGTGTTTTTAAACTGGTGAGAGTAATGTCCAATAAGATTTTCTTAGACACTCTAGTTTAGATTATATTTTGAACGGAAAATCTTACTTTTGGTGTATTTATTTAAGTAGGTGAGACAAACTAAACCTTACATTGTCCAGAAATTATGACCTAAATACGTCAATAAATGAAATAAGATAATGAGGAACATGATGCCTGTTATTGACAAGCTGGACATGGTGGAGCTAGTTTCAAATTCCTGATGTATCCCAAAGCAAATCATTTTTTAAACACAAAGAATAATTATCAAATAAACACGCTTTATATGTGAAAACAATAAGTATATTTTCCCCTGACTGGGATTCAAATCTAAGACACATAGTCAGTGTGCCTATGTGTAGTTGGTAATACTTTGACACAGGCATGTCTCTTAGTCTCGAATCCTGACCAAGGACAAAGTATGGTTCAAAGAATAATGATTGACAGAGTGTTTAAAGTGAAAAAGTGTTAGAATTGTGTACTCACAGAACAGAAATGCATTGTCAGCTTTATCTGAGTAGGCATAAGAGAAAAATGGTACAATGTCTCGGAACTGGAGGAGATAAAAGCGATAACAGACTGTGGACTGAGTCATCTGTCTGGTGGTGCTGGCGTTCTCAGTGTTGAAATAATATTTGACGTAGGAGTCTATGGTCCGCGGTTTATAGAGATCCAGCTGAAGACCAAATACGAGGGACTCATCGTCTCCATGAAAAGAAATTTTGTTAGAGGACAGGGAAATTATTGGAAAAACAAGGACATAAATATGTTTTTTTTCCTAGACGTTAATCATGGCGGTAACATTTAATATGGAAGCTGTATAGGAACAAAATAAAAAAAAAACTGGACACATGATAATAAAAATACCAGTAATGATGATATTAATTAATTAATAATAATAATAATAATAATAATAATAATAATAATAATAATAATAATAATAATGATAATAATAATAATAATAATAATAATAATAATAATAATAATAATAATAATAATAATAATAATAATAATAATAATAGGGTAAGATTTTTTTTTAAAGTCTCCTACTTGATAAAGCCGAGACAGGTGTTGTGAAGAGGACCAGAAGGACCCACCCAAATAAATACATCATTCCAGTTCAGGTTCTTCTCGAAAACTGAATTCCTGAATTTACAGAACTTGACCCATTGTGGTCAGATATTTGAATACGAGCACGAAGCTTCGGGAATACTTGACCTATAAAGGTCACTGAAGAATCCGGATTTTTTTTTTTTAAGAGAAAAAATAACGGACTTATGTATTTACATACATTGCTAGGATTTTAGTGCAGATTTGTTTTTATAGGGCTAGGACACGTGTTACCACAAGTTATGCTCATTCCCATTAAAATACTAGAAATATATATATATATATATATATATATATATATATATTATATATATATATATATATATATATATTATATATATATATATATATATATATATTATATATATATATATATATATATATATATATATATATATATATATATATATTATATTAATAATATACATATAAGTACATTGTATGCCTTCATGTACACCAAATATTCTGGCATATTCGTTACATATGTCTTACAGTCTTTTCACAGCTGACTAGTCACAACACTCCTACCCCGGTTTCTATTACTTTTTCTAGTTTTCTTGGTGCCCAGACCAAATGAAGGAATTTTCTTTGTCCGTACATAAAAAAAAAATCATACATATGATCACCAGAGGTTTCATATATCCATCTATCTATCTATCTCTGTCCCTACCTATCTGTCTATCTAGTTATCTATCTATCTATATATAGATAAAGGTAATTGGCCCTTGATAATATTAGAGTGAAACAGGTATACTCATTAAGAAATAGTGAATGGAAAGAAGTTAATATTGAATGATATAATGTTTATTATTTCATACTTTGTTTT
>JAXCGZ010002053.1:0-12500 GCA_037179515.1 Halocaridina rubra | reverse complement strand
ATACATATCCGGATGTTCGTTTTCAACTGGCGTGCCACGTGGCATGCCACGATCGACGTGCCACTTTGGTGTGAAATCGGCCTTAGATTAAGCTGCTAATTGTATTATTACACTTTTTTTAATTATAAACTACGATATCACCGAAGGAGTAAAAGCAATTATTATGGCTAATTACTTTTGATTTTTTAGTTAATTAATACATCGCTTAAGAACTCAATTAAATTATATTTGTACATTTTTATTTTTTTGTAATTTACTAACTACTAGATAAATTATCTAATAGCCCAATTATATATTTTTAATCTTCTTTTTTTAATAAATGGCAACTCTTCTAATTACCCAGTTAATTTATTTAACATTATTTTTATAAAGCATAATGACCTTTTGATTAAAAAAAAATATTAAAGATTAACTCAGTAACATTAAGTGATATATTAACACCTAGGTGTTGGTATGATTTTTATTAATGTTTTACTAATGTCAGTGTAGGATCAGATATACATTCTCTTTATTATACTTTAAAGATACCTCTCTATCAATCTACCTGTTTATCTATCTATCTTACGAGTATGAATATCTACTCATCTTCAGTCACTATTGAATATAACTTTATTAAGAATAAATGTAAGAAAATAATATATATATAATTTAATTTTCAGATACATATATGTTACCTTCAGTAACTATTTTATTAATTGTATACCGGAATAATACTCCTAAAATTCATGCTTAGAAGATAATTGTGTATAAATGAAACAGTTATTTTGATATGAGAGCAATTATTTATTATTGCATTTGACGCCATAAATCTTGTTATGACTCTGTGAGCAGGTTAAATCTTTTTTTTTAATTGTATGCAAAATAAGAATATAATAGCTAGGGAAAAATTATCGAAAATATTCAGCTTACTGTTATTGTGTTTCTAGTGGGTAATCAACACATTTATTTCATTGTATTTTTGTTGCATTATACGTTTTCTTTTTCATTGTTTTAGACTGTTTTTATTTTCTGTGGAAAACAAAGTCTAATTTTGAAACGGTACCTCTTGTGTTCATTGTTGGTGTTGTTTACATTATCCAGATAGTCCATACATACATACATACATACATACATACATACATACATACATACATACATACATACATACATACATACATACATACACACATACATACATACATACATACATGTGTTTGTGTTATAAATGCAAAGATAAATCAGCTTTGCCGAAGAAGGGAAACTATTAGCTTTCGTCGCAGTGGTTCGTCATCGGTGGTTCCTACATGATCTTATCTGGTATTTGGTTTATTACTCTTCTGAATTTGCTTGACAGAACAGACGCTTCTTTGCAACCTCCAGCAAGAAAGCCAAAGTGCTGCCTATCATCCCTGTAAAGAGAATGACTGTAGATTAGTTACAGAGTCGTAATTAGGCCATAACTGAGAGTTTTAAATGGTAGGATATAGTTTTTTTTTTTCATAGCGTCCAAGGGCCCCATTTCTTAAACATTGTAAACCTAGGATACCATATTGTTAGTTAGCTAGACACACACAAATGGTATTTCATAAACGCATCTGACGCGGTTCTGTGTATGGCTAGGATCCCCCTACGGGATCCTAGCCATACACAGAACCGCGTCAGATGCATTTATGAAATCCATTTGTGTCTCTAGCTAACTAACAATATGGTATCCTAGGTTTACACTGTTTAGGATATTGGGCCTAAGATATGGTGTACAGTTAAATGTAAGGTTGTCTCAAACCCAAATAGCATAATTGTTTGCAATTTTACCTTTCCTGGAAAATGTACAGTGGAAGAACGCATATGGTACGTCATAATTAGGATGATGTATAGTTAAGATTTGCTTGAAAATATGATGCCTCGTTTGTTAACTCTACGAAGGCTGTATTACTGAGTAAGAGAATAATTTTATTTGAGAATATTTTGAGTCTTAAAAGATGTCTCTTCTCCAAAGTGGATACTTTGATAAATCCTCATTTGGCCCCAATAAAGACCCTTTTTTTCTCAATAAAGAAAGCTGTGACTTTCAGAATCCTTTCGACTCTGAGAGATGTCTTTTCTCATAATGAAAATGGACCTCCTATTTTCATAGACTTTTTTTCTTTTTTAAGAATTGGCTGATTTGTAAACTCTTGTGTATCTAAAAGAATCTTAAATAATCAGGTCTTATATTACAACGTCAGTTTCAAATGATAAAACTTTAATTACAGAGTCCTGTAGCCTACGAAGGGTGCATTCTCTCAAAAAATATTTGGTTCAGACTTCCAGAATCCTGTAAACTTCTTAGAACATCGTCCTTAAATAGGCTTATGAAAGGAAATAAAACAATTAGAATTTCGTTGTCCAACGATATCAGCGAAGGCCTACGGTTCCCGTGTGAGAAGACTTTTAAAATCATTATTACTTTTAATCAACTCGGTAACTTTGACACCTAAATGGGTTGATTAGCCATTTTAGAACAAATATATCACTGAAATTCGAACAGATAGCGAAAGAGGACCTTGTGATCTTCGTACATGAAAAGGAATAGCCCTTGAGAAGTGTTGTACATATTAAAGGTGTGAATAAGATTTGTGGGCATTAGCTCTTCAGAATAATAATAATAAAGAAAATATCAGGTGATGCTGGGTTCTTCACTTTGAATTAAACATTGATATGGATACAGGAAGTATTGGTATTGCTTTGCCATCCGTCTGGTTATTGGTACAGTTCAACTCTCTATATACATAGGCCCCTTTTGTTAAGTTAAAGTTAAAGTTTGCCGGTGTTTCAGTTCCGATATCCATCTGAGATGCTCCTCAGAACGTCAGCCGAGGCAAGCCCCAACCCCCCCACTGTGGTGCCCATCCACAGCAAGTAACCTTCCCAGTAAACAGCTTAAACTCTCGGTCCTGAGCGGGAACCGATCTGTCGACCTCGCGAATGCGAGGCCAGCGCGTTACCACTGTACTAGCCAGAAGGCCGACTCTTATAAGGGGAGTGGCTGAGTCTAGGCTAAATACTTTGACTATTTGGGAAGATAAAATACAGAGAAGGGGATTGCCAATCCCCTCGCTCCTCCCCATTGTAGTTACGACGAGCAGGAAAACTAGGAGGAAGGATTCTAGCTCTCTTCCCTGAGCTCATACCAGGTTCATTTTTTCTTTAACAAGAACTGGAAATCAAATGGTAACCTGGATACGGATACTGATAACTGGGATAGGATAGGGGGGGGATTAGTGAAAGCTTCGAGCGAACTCTCGTAACCCTGTTCAGGGTGTCATCACTAGAGACGGGGGAATGGGAATGGGAAGTATTTATGGGGAAAGCACGAAATGAAATAGAGAGGCAAAGGAGAGGGGCAGACCCTCTTGCTAAGAAATGGTAACCCTTTCTCTTTACCTGCAGAATATAATGCATACACGCCTAGAAAATTCTCAGTGACCAAAGGCAGAGGCATATCAGGTTGATTGTTAAAGCCAGTTGGTTTTAGACAGTGGGTGGAGTTGGCATTTGTGGACTTCAAAAGGTGTTGGACAATACCAAACTCAGTTAGACGAATAAGCCTGTAAAATCGTAAAAATGGTCATGAAGTACCACTTAAAATTGATATTGTTTTGTCGGTGAATTGGTATTAACTGAAATATGGACCTGCTTAGTCAGAAATGAATTCATGACAAAATCCTAGTAGTCAAAATCCCAGCTGACGAAATCCAAGTGAATAAAATCTCAGCCTCTTATCGCAAAAATCCCAGTCTCATATAATATTAATTGATAAGATTAGGTGTCAGTCCATTTGCCTGTAACATAAATTGCTTGAATCGACTGTTCTTCCATTTTGATTCGTTCTTGGTTGACCTAAACTGTTTTATGGAGATGTAATCTCTGTATTTCCTTAAGGGTGTCAACAATATAATTATACTCTTCATCGAAATTTGTACTAATATTTGGGAGACCTTGAAAACTGCTACAGTTTGGGAATTTAAGTGGGCTTCATCTTGAGTTAATTTGGATAAACTGGAGAAGACCCACCTCAGTGCAGTCAACTCGAGAGGGCACTCATGATTGACCAGGTGGAGTTAACCTAACTTAATCTAACTTAACTTTACCTAACCTAACCTAAAAATTTAACTTAACTTAACCTAACCTAACCTAAAACTTTAACCTAACCTAAAACTTAAACCTAACCTAACCTAACTTAAAACTATAACCTAACCTAACCTAAGACTTTAACCTAACTTAACTTAAGGTGATCTATCTCCAGTTACTTAATTATGAGATGCGTAACCTTCAGTTGGCCAATTGTGAGGAGTGTTTCCTCCTGTTGATTGTGCTGAGGTGCGTCCTTCACAATGTAAATTTGTTTCTTATTATATAAGAGACTTTTATTTATGAGATTGGGAATTTGTCCACTTTTGGGATAAGAAGCTGGGATTTTGTCCACTGGGATTGTTTCCGCTGGGATTTAGTCTACTGAGATTTTGTCCTGTTACCGTCAGAAATTGACAGAGGATAATACAAAAGAGAAAGATAGGTTGCTTACAACTCATCAAATTTTGGTTTGAGAGGTAATCCTTTAGCTATGGCGAAACTGTAGATAACTGGAATCAGACCACTGCGAGTAATTGTAAAATGACATTTTCCAGTCTGCAAAGAATCGGTTTTTTGTTAACTCTCTCTTTTTGATGAAGCAAGAATTGAAGTTTATTTTCATAGTAAATTTCATAAGGTGCGTGTAGTAAAAAAAAATTGCCATACTTACGCGAGAAAAATCAACCCCTATGTATGCTATAGATGACATTCGGGTGAAAATACCTGAAAGAAGAAGAGAATAAAACTTGCTTTAGTACAGATACCATACTCTGTTACATGATACTTCTTCTTCTTCTTCTTCCTCTATTTGATACTGTATGACTTAAATTCCTTCGGCAATGCACCGGTTCCTGTTACACTGTCTTCTGAAAATAACTGTTTTTGCATAGCTTAAAGTCAGCTATGAGTAGTATAAAGCCATGTTATTATCAATAGAGCTCTGTAGCAAAATGGTAAGAGATGCAGTTTTTCAGTGATTAATATAAATTATCTGGTTGGGACAGATTCATAAACATAGTGATAGAATGGATATTGGAAAGCTTTTCTACTAGACTTTACCAATATGAATAAATTGGGATACCTGAATTTAACTGGGATTTTAAATAGAGAACTGCAATACCTGCATGTCCAGCATAGAGATGTGGAAATATTTCTGGAGCTCCATTCAAGAGGTGTGATTTGCCACTCCAAGCTCTTCCTCGGATAGAGAGAGGGGATTCCGTGTAAGATCCCTAAGGGTGGTACATTAGATGGAATAGTTAATGAAAGTTTCTTGTGAGATTCATTCACATACATCATACATACACCTGGCCCCATTCCCCCTTGTAAGGGGGTGGCCAAGCCTAGAAACACGCATTCACTTCGATCCACATATACCTCATCTTCTCCTCTCAGCCACTTGAGGATAAAGGGTTGCCACATTTTCCCCTACCGCCACCCTGTATGGGTCCCCCACAAGGTAGGCGGGCAAGGGTATTCTAGAGTGATTCCTGACAGCCACAGCTGGCTTACCCCCACCACTTTATCAAATGGCAACTTCCCTCACACCCTTCCATCACAGTTTGCTGCATTATCAGGTGCGAGAAATCTCTTTGGCCCGTGTCACCTATACACAAAGAAATTAGTGAAATATTTTCAAGAAGAAAAAGGTAATGACTGCTAAGCTCAGAATAAGGTCAGTATAAACCCATTACCTCTAAGAACTGATGGACTAGGGAACCTTTTGCCATACTCCATTTTATCTCATTTTGAGAGACTAGTCCTTCTATATCTTCGAATGGAACTGTCACCTGTGAAAATCAAAGAAAATATGCGCACTACATGTCATCATCATGTATATCTTGAGAATTATTTACAAAGCTTTTATTTCAATTTGCTGCCTAGTTATCAAAGCAATTGCCCTCATTGTGTCAGCAAAATGACTGAATTTTGATGAGATAAGCTTGTTTCTGCGGATAGAATAAGCAGCTTCTAATTCATGCTTTATGATATGAAAATATTTGCGCTATGTCTATGCAGTAATAATATTTCATCTCGCCTTGCACTTTTCTCCAATTTTGCTCTTCTAAACACGTTACGAGCTAGGTGCCACACTTAGTGCAAGGCATATGCTGATGTTTTATCTTCTTACCTTTGGAATAATAAGCATTGCCTGCAAGTTTCCCTTGTAGACTGTTCCCAAGATGAGTGCAGCCATCAGCCACAGAGCGATCAAAAAACGTTCGGCCTCTCGATTGGGATTGTATGAGAATGCTGAGGTGAAAAGTGGATAAGGTTAAATGATAAAATGATAGGAGGACGTAATGAATCATTTTCTATGGGTCTCATCTTTGGGTAACCCTTACATGAGTCAAAAGAGAAGTTGGGTTGCAACAGCAGTTACAGGAGTCTTTCTTGTTTAAAATCCCAGTGAAAAGCTCCTCTTATTCATGTGGTGCACATTGATAATTTCAGAGTTACAGGTCTTTGATTAACTGAGCTATCAGTAGAGACTGGACGACTCCGTCAATTATGCCTGTCCAGGATGTAGCACATCACCACATACAATCAAACACGTTATGGAGGATTGCACTGATTACAACCACATGCGCCAACAACACAATATACATTCCCTGAGAGCCTCTGGGATAACCCGGGATCGCCAGTGGCCATTCTTGGGGATTTTGGAGGTGTTCCGTCAGGCAGCCTAGAGAACAACAGCAACAACGACTAAATCCCTTCATTAGCAGACCATTCCAATAGCAGGATATAAAATCACTCGATAACCGAAATCATCCACAAAGATTTGTGCATTATAAGTAGGATGAAAAAAATATTTCTTTTCTTTATCTGTTTGCTAAAACTATTAGCCTGTGAGAGCTGAATATTTTTTTCTTACCCTGACCAATCAGAATCACGTAACCCCAGAAAAAGGAAGGCGAGCTGTCAGGCTGACTGACTGCTAGTTCCCACATTTCTTTTTCAGTATGGCTTGATGCTGAAAGTCTGCAATGTTAAAAATAGTAGTTAACGTATCTTATGTTGTATTGAATCCTACGGTTATTTGGCACAAACCTATAAAAAGCTCCGTTGACTGGGATTATTTGATACAAAACAAACACAGTTTGTTTTGGATGTAACACTAGAGAATGAGCAGACTCACCTTTTCCACACTTTATTTAGTAAAATCAACATCAGCGTTGCCACAACCAAACTCGCCATAATCGCAAACCAGACCTAAAAAGACAATTGTATTATTTTACTTCATATTTTTTATCACTTTTCTGTGGATGACCCTGCTTGGGTCATCCACAAGGTAGGCGGGCAAGGATATTCTACAGCTAGACCCGACAGCCGCAGCTGGTTTACCCCCACCGCTTCAGCACTTGGGATCGATAGTAGTTGTGTTAATTTACTTCTGGTCTGCTTAATAAGATTTCCGAATAGATCGGTTGTATTCCAAACTTTTCATAATTGCAAGTCAGACCAGGTCGGTATATATAAATATTTGTGTTGTACTTCATTTGGTCTACTTTATCTTAGTATTGCGAGATCACGTCTTTCCAAACACGCCGTTTTTTTACATAGCAATTCTTGGCACAGTTTTGCCATTTTTTGCCATAGTTGTGTCATTTTACTTCCGGTTCTTTTTATCTCTACTGTGCTATAACATAATTTTACTCCAAATATATAAATGCTGACAAGACCTGTGGAAATAGTTACTTTATATCTGGCCTTTTTCTTATCATAGTACTGTTAGATCAGATTATTCTAAATTTTCACTTTGCTGCGAGATCAATATATTCCAAATTTGCCCTAAGTGCATATCAGACCTGTGAATATAGTTGTTTTATTAATTCCAATCTGTTTTTATCAGAACAAGATCAGAATGTTCCAAAGTTTTCTTATATGCAAAACTACAACTTTGAAGGTAGTTGTTATTTTACTTCTGGTTTGCTTAATCAAAATTATCCAAACTTACCATTATCGTTGACCAGAATTGTGAAAATAGTTATTACTTTTTTTTTCTGTTGCTTTATAGTACTGTGAGATCAGATTGTTTTAAACTGACCATAATTGCCAACCAAAGCTGTGGAAATAAGTACATCATATTAGTTCTGTTCAGTCATTTTTGTGCTATGGGAGAATTTTTCAAAGTTAGTACTCACTGGGCTGGTGTCATGACTCATAGCTTTGAAACTATGAGAAGTATTTGAAATTAAACATAACATGTTGCAATAGCTATCATTTTAAATAAATACAGGAGAGAATCATGTTTTGATTGCTGGAATGCTAGTGTTATATTCATTAAAGTTTTTTTTCTTTTCCTTTTTAATATCAGTCGTTTTGAGAACCGGAATGCTGTTTTCATTGTGATTGTTTTTTTGTTTTGTTCAACACAGTGTTTCGTATGAGTAAGAACTTTTAAATGACAGAGGGGTGATTATTTACTTTTTGGGTGGTAAGAGTGTTTACTGTAGAGGGAGTGACGTGTCATATCAAATACCGTTTTACGTGATCATTTATCGGATATATGATACTATATAACACTGTTCACAGAGAAAGAGTTTATGTACAGATTTACTCCATGCTTGCTCATGGAACTTTGACCTTAAATAGCACATGGAAAAAAGAATAATTTCAAAATTGTAAGGATATTAATTTTCAAAAATCCTAGTTACATTTTCATAAAAAAAAATGGCGCTCGGTACGAACATGCCTTGCCAATCTAAAATACACCATAACCTTCAAAAAATTCTACTTGAAAAAAAAAATACCAAACTTACATCCGTTGTGTAAGGCTTGACGAATCCAAGAAGATCAGGTTCCAGAACGGGTCTGGAAAACATGATGGTATGATCGGTAATCTTCAAAGGTGCCGTGAAATCCAGGAGTTTATTCCTGGACAGATTCAGTCCTGTCAGAGCAAGTAACATATCTGCCTCCTGGAATTAGATCATGTGAGTCAATGAGATATCTACTGGTGCCATGAATAATGTTGCCATTTTATTTATCTCTTAAAATCAGTAAAGAACTTAGGATAATAATTTTACTCTATTTTACTCACATTACGTTGTATTTGTCCTATCATACCGGTCCAGCTTCCGTTTGGGAGGGGAACGCCCCAGGCAAAGCTCGACCTCTCCACATACTCATAACTTATAAAAAAAAAGTCATTATGATGATGATGATTAATAATAACAATAATAATAATAATAATAATAATAATAATAATAATAATAATAATAATAATAATAATAATAATAATAATAATAATAATAATAATAATAATAATAATAATAATAATAATAATAATAATAATATAATAATAATAATAATAATAATAATAATAATAATAATAATAATAATAATAATAATAATAATAATAATAATAATAATAATAATGATAATAATAATAATAATAATAATAATAACAATAATAATAATAATAATAATAATAATAATAATAATAATAATAATAATAATAATAATAATAATAATAATAACTACATTGTTATTATTATCATACTTGTCCTTAAAACTATGGATTGTGTGTGTGTGTATGAATGTATATATATATATATATATATATATATATATATATATATATATATATATATATATATATATATATATATATATATATAGAGAGAGAGAGAGAGAGAGAGAGAGAGAGAGAGAGAGAGAGAGAGAGAGAGAGAGAGAGATGGACACAGAAAGGCTGGAGCTGGGGAGATTAAAGCTGGATCCCCTTCCCAACGCCCTACAGCAGGAATTACCACCGGATGAACTCCGCTCCCCTCTCCTGTTAAATCCACCAGATAACTCATGTGAATATAAAAGTTGTAACGAGTTATTTTGACGGGGTAGAATTCGTGACATTCTGGGTTTAAGCCAGGCGCAATATCCACTGAACTACCCAAGGATATCATAATTCACAATAGAAGGCATTTTAACACCGTTTTGAAATATTGGGTGATGTTTTGCATTTTTTTTATAATCCAAAGCATTACCAAAAACAGCAAGGAACTCGAACATTAACTTAAGTATAGCCAAAAACCGTAAGAGAACCCGCCAGATGTCGCTAGAAAGCCCTTAACCTAACTTAACCCTTTGGCCCGATTTCTTAAACATTGTAAACCTAGGATACCATATTGTTAGTTAGCTAGACACACACACAAGTGGATTTCATAAACACATCTGACGCGGTTCTGTGTATGGCTAGGGTCCCATGTGGGATCCTAGCCATACACAGAACCGCGTCAGATGTGTTTATGAAATCCATTTGTGTGTGTCTAGCTAACTAACAATATGGTATCCTAGGTATACACTGTTTAAGAAATCGGGCCTTTATAGGTAATATTCCTGGTGCGGAAGTGATGTACAAGTTCACTAAATAAATAAAAATAAATAAAATGATATGCATTTACTTACCAAAATCCAATTTTGTCTTGAATGATTTTGAAGATCTCCACGACAGGACCTTCATAATTTTGGGCAAAACCATAATGAAACGGAGGCCACTGGCAGAGACAACAAGAAAATTTTAGATATTATTTATTTATATATTTATTCATTCATTAATGTACTTGTACATTTGTTTATTTACACATATTCAGAAATATTTAGAGGTTCCACAGGACATCTTAGAGATTCACTAAATATTAATATTAGAATTAAGTTAATCCATATGCAAGATACTAACAAGAGATTTACTTACATAACCTACAACCACTTTTAGACAATCCTGCTGGATATTATTCTCGGCCATGAATGGGAACCAGATGTCTCTCCTTCTCTTGGACTCGATTTAAGCGTTCTTAACATTGATATCGGACGAAAAAATTGAGATATATTTAGTTAGTATAGAAATTATGCATTTTAGTCATTCCAGTGTATGTTTTTGTTCTCTTGGTGATAGAGATGTATGTATGTATGTATGTGTGTGTGTATATATATATATATATATATATATATATATATATATATATATATATATATTGGTGTGTGTGTGTGTGTGTGTGTGTGTGTGTGTGTGTGTGTGTGTGTGTGTGTGTGTGTGTGTGTGTGTGTGTGTGTGTGTGCAACAACAATACCGCCCTTATTAGGTGTTTAGTTATCCTCCTCTATATAGTATTAATTTATTTCAATTTTCTGTTTCTTATTATTTCAGCTATTCTGAATAAATTTAGCTTTGCGATACCCAAAAGAGCCAGGAATTGAAGCGGTTCAACTTTATCCCGAGAGTAAAAACAATGGAGTTAAACTTGTTCGTTTGTTGTTCATAAAGGCATTAACATTTGGGAATGCAGAGTCGCAATATCACAAGTCTAATTAGCTTTCCTATGAGTGTGATACCAGAACGGGCAGAGCATATTCCCCTCATTAGGTATAGGCACTAAGAAAACATAGAGTAAAGAGTAACAGAAACGGGGAGTGTTGTGACTTGTCAGATGATATTTGACGATAGATGTGGATTCTGTGTAGATGTGGGCATAACAAAAGAACGGTAACTGAAGGAAGACTTAACATCGTGCTCTCCTTGACAGTCCCATTAAAGTCCAAAAGACCTTCAGCTGTAGTATCGCAATGGGCAGTTAGTACCATAGATGGACAATTTGAAAGCACAGGAATCGTAAGAAATGTCCCTGGATCAGGACGATCAATTTCAATAACAACAAAAGAAAAGTCCTATGAATGAAGAAAGTCACTGGAGCACACTCAAAAATCCAGTAGTCGTCTTTCAGAGTTTGATCTCAGTCACAGGAGTATTCGCGGGCTCTTTAAGAAGAACAAGATGTAGCCTTACATCCTCCCTGTTTTACAGAGCTTGCACGATGGACGATTTGATACGCAATATATTTCTGATAAACGTCAAGGAAGTGAAATTTTCCTTGACAAGACATTGTGGTCAGATGAGGCAACTTTCAAATTGAACGGGAATATCAGGAGCGGTGTTAAACCTCATGTTATCTTAGAAAAAGATGTTATTTTGGGTCGCAGCCGTGTCTCCCATGGAAATAATAGGGCCGACATTCTTTGGAAGGAAAATTACTTCCAGCAAGATAAAGCACCATTCCATTTTGGGGTCTAAAAACCTGATTTTTTCTTCTTGTAGGGTGTCCTGAAAGATCTCGTGGAAAAGCCCAGTCCTGAAACTCTTCTTGAATTAAGACCAAGACTTCATGAAAAATACTCTGAAATTAATGTAGCAATGTTTCTTGAAGTTTGCAGAAAAACTGCTGATAGGGTTTACTCTTGCATTAAATAACAAGGAGAACATATGGAATATTTTGAATATTGTTAATAAGGAGGTTCTATTTTGATTAAAAGATACTTATTTTTTAGCTAAAATTGTACTCCAAGTTAGCCATTTCGAACATATTAGTTAGATCTGTAATGTCTTTTGATGAATCAGTATTTAATAA
>JAXCGZ010002052.1:110000-121658 GCA_037179515.1 Halocaridina rubra | reverse complement strand
GCCAGTTCCAATTATCAACTACTCTTACACTGAAAAAGTATTTCCTTACATCCTGCAAAGAAGTTTTCTTACGAAGCTTCAAACTATGACCTCTAGTTCTAGAGCCAGCCATATCAAAATATCGATCCCTATCCACTCTATCATAACCATGAAGGAATTTAAAGACTGTCACCATATCCCCCCTCAATCTTCTAGCTTCGAGTGATGGTAAGCCTAATTCCCTCAGCCTCTCATCATAACTGAGATTGCGTATTTCTGGCACCAGTTTCGTGGCATGTCTTTGAACTTTTTCAAGCTTAGCTATGTGCTTTTTCAAGTGCGGATTCCAAAAGGGGGCTGCATATTCGAGTTTTGGCCTCACATAGGTTACATAAATATTTCTGAACATTTCCTTGTCCATGTGCCTGAAGGCTACCCTTACATTTGATAAGAATGCATATGCTGCCCTTACTATGCCATTTATATGTATTTCTGGAGACAAATCTGCCAGTATGTTTACTCCTAGATCTCTCTCATTTTTTGTCTCTTGAAGTTGTACTCCAGCCACCGAGTAGTCAAGCTTGGGCATTCTTGCACTTGTACCCATTCTCATTACCTTACATTTTGAAGTATTGAATTTCATTAGCCACTTTTCTGACCACTCATGCAGATTATTTAGATCTTCCTGAAGTTCTCTACCATTGTTCTCGTTTTTTACTTTCTTCACAATCTTTGCATCATCTGCAAACATATTCATGAATGAATTTACAGACTCTGGTAGGTCATTTACATATACAAGGAACAAAAGTGGCCCTAAAACTGAACCCTGTGGAACTCCACTACTAACTCTTCTCCATTCAGACACTGAGTGTCCTACGCTAACCCTCTGTTCCCTTCCTTCTAAGTAAGTTTTTATCCATTCCAAAACATTTCCACCTATTCTAGCCATTGATTGCAGCTTCCTAATAAGTCTCCCATGTGTGTGTGTGTGATTACCTAATTGTGATTACCTAAATGTGTTTACGGGAAAGAGCCCAAAGCTCGTATCTTCCCGTCTCCTGATCGGTTCCATTTTAGACTTAGTGATACTTATCATACCTGTCCTTAAAACTATGGATTGAGATAGCATTAACTACCTCCTCGCTTAGCCAGTTCCAATTATCAACTACTCTTACACTGAAAAAGTATTTCCTTACATCCTGCAAAGAAGTTTTCTTACGAAGCTTCAAACTATGACCTCTAGTTCTAGAGCCAGCCATATCAAAATATCGATCCCTATCCACTCTATCATAACCATGAAGGAATTTAAAGACTGTCACCATATCCCCCCTCAATCTTCTAGCTTCGAGTGATGGTAAGCCTAATTCCCTCAGCCTCTCATCATAACTGAGATTGCGTATTTCTGGCACCAGTTTCGTGGCATGTCTTTGAACTTTTTCAAGCTTAGCTATGTGCTTTTTCAAGTGCGGATTCCAAAAGGGGGCTGCATATTCGAGTTTTGGCCTCACATAGGTTACATAAATATTTCTGAACATTTCCTTGTCCATGTGCCTGAAGGCTACCCTTACATTTGATAAGAATGCATATGCTGCCCTTACTATGCCATTTATATGTATTTCTGGAGACAAATCTGCCAGTATGTTTACTCCTAGATCTCTCTCATTTTTTGTCTCTTGAAGTTGTACTCCAGTCACCGAGTAGTCAAGCTTGGGCATTCTTGCACTTGTACCCATTCTCATTACCTTACATTTTGAAGTATTGAATTTCATTAGCCACTTTTCTGACCACTCATGCAGATTATTTAGATCTTCCTGAAGTTCTCTACCATTGTTCTCGTTTTTTACTTTCTTCACAATCTTTGCATCATCTGCAAACATATTCATGAATGAATTTACAGACTCTGGTAGGTCATTTACATATACAAGGAACAAAAGTGGCCCTAAAACTGAACCCTGTGGAACTCCACTACTAACTCTTCTCCATTCAGACACTGAGTGTCCTACGCTAACCCTCTGTTCCCTTCCTTCTAAGTAAGTTTTTATCCATTCCAAAACATTTCCACCTATTCTAGCCATTGATTGCAGCTTCCTAATAAGTCTCCCATGTGTGTGTGTGTGATTACCTAATTGTGATTACCTAAATGTGTTTACGGGAAAGAGCCCAAAGCTCGTATCTTCCCGTCTCCTGATCGGTTCCATTTTAGACTTAGTGAAACTTATCATACCTGTCCTTAAAACTATGGATTGAGATAGCATTAACTACCTCCTCGCTTAGCCAGTTCCAATTATCAACTACTCTTACACTGAAAAAGTATTTCCTTACATCCTGCAAAGAAGTTTTCTTACGAAGCTTCAAACTATGACCTCTAGTTCTAGAGTCAGCCATATCAAAATATCGATCCCTATCCACTCTATCATAACCATGAAGGAATTTAAAGACTGTCACCATATCCCCCCTCAATCTTCTAGCTTCGAGTGATGGTAAGCCTAATTCCCTCAGCCTCTCATCATAACTGAGATTGCGTATTTCTGGCACCAGTTTCGTGGCATGTCTTTGAACTTTTTCAAGCTTAGCTATTTGCTTTTTCAAGTGCGGATTCCAAAAGGGGGCTGCATATTCGAGTTTTGGCCTCACATAGGTTACATAAATATTTCTGAACATTTCTTTGTCCATGTGCCTGAAGGCTACCCTTACATTTGCTAAGAATGCATATGCTGCCCTTACTATGCCATTTATATGTATTTCTGGAGACAAATCTGCCAGTATGTTTACTCCTACATCTCTCTCATTTTTTGTCTCTTGAAGTTGTACTCCAGTCACCGAGTAGTCAAGCTTGGGCATTCTTGCACTTGTACCCATTCTCATTACCTTACATTTTGAAGTATTGAATTTCATTAGCCACTTTTCTGACCACTCATGCAGATTATTTAGATCTTCCTGAAGTTCTCTACCATTGTTCTCGTTTTTTGCTTTCTTCACAATCTTTGCATCATCTGCAAACATATTCATGAATGAATTTACAGACTCTGGTAGGTCATTTACATATACAAGGAACAAAAGTGGCCCTAAAACTGAACCCTGTGGAACTCCACTACTAACTCTTCTCCATTCAGACACTGAGTGTCCTACGCTAACCCTCTGTTCCCTTCCTTCTAAGTAAGTTTTTATCCATTCCAAAACATTTCCACCTATTCTAGCCATTGATTGCAGCTTCCTAATAAGTCTCCCATGTGTGTGTGTGTGATTACCTAATTGTGATTACCTAAATGTGTTTACGGGAAAGAGCCCAAAGCTCGTATCTTCCCATCTCCTGATCGGTTCCATTTTAGACTTAGTGATACATATCATACCTGTCCTTAAAACTATGGATTGAGATAGCATTAACTACCTCCTCGCTTAGCCAGTTCCAATTATCAACTACTCTTACACTGAAAAAGTATTTCCTTACATCCTGCAAAGAAGTTTTCTTACGAAGCTTCAAACTATGACCTCTAGTTCTAGAGCCAGCCATATCAAAATATCGATCCCTATCCACTCTATCATAACCATGAAGGAATTTAAAGACTGTCACCATATCCCCCCTCACTCTTCTAGCTTCGAGTGATGGTAAGTCTAATTCCCTCAGCCTCTCATCATAACTGAGATTGCGTATTTCTGGCACCAGTTTCGTGGCATGTCTTTGAACTTTTTCAAGCTTAGCTATGTGCTATTTCAAGTGCGGATTCCAAAAGGGGGCTGCATATTCGAGCTTTGGCCTCACATAGGTTACATAAATATTTCTGAACATTTCCTTGTCCATGTGCCTGAAGGCTACCCTTACATTTGATAAGAATGCATATGCTGCCCTTACTATGCCATTTATATGTATTTCTGGAGACAAATCTGCCAGTATGTTTACTCCTAGATCTCTCTCATTTTCTGTCTCTTGAAGTTGTACTCCAGCCACCGAGTAGTCAAGCTTGGGCATTCTTGCACTTGTACCCATTCTCATTACCTTACATTTTGAAGTATTGAATTTCATTAGCCACTTTTCTGACCACTCATGCAGATTATTTAGATCTTCCTGAAGTTCTCTACCATTGTTCTCGTTTTTTACTTTCTTCACAATCTTTGCATCATCTGCAAAAATATTCATGAATGAATTTACAGACTCTGGTAGGTCATTTACATATACAAGGAACAAAAGTGGCCCTAAAACTGAACCCTGTGGAACTCCACTACTAACTCTTCTCCATTCAGACACTGAGTGTCCTACGCTAACCCTCTGTTCCCTTCGTTCTAAGTAAGTTTTTATCCATTCCAAAACATTTCCACCTATTCTAGCCATTGATTGCAGCTTCCTAATAAGTCTCCCATGTGTGTGTGTGTGATTACCTAATTGTGATTACCTAAATGTGTTTACGGGAAAGAGCCCAAAGCTCGTATCTTCCCGTCTCCTGATCGGTTCCATTTTAGACTTAGTGATACTTATCATACCTGTCCTTAAAACTATGGATTGAGATAGCATTAACTACCTCCTCGCTTAGCCAGTTCCAATTATCAACTACTCTTACACTGAAAAAGTATTTCCTTACATCCTGCAAAGAAGTTTTCTTACGAAGCTTCAAATTATGACCTCTAGTTCTAGAGCCAGCCATATCAAAATATCGATCCCTATCCACTCTATCATAACCATGAAGGAATTTAAAGACTGTCACCATATCCCCCCTCAATCTTCTAGCTTCGAGTGATGGTAAGCCTAATTCCCTCAGCCTCTCATCATAACTGAGATTGCGTATTTCTGGCACCAGTTTCGTGGCATGTCTTTGAACTTTTTCAAGCTTAGCTATGTGCTTTTTCAAGTGCGGATTCCAAAAGGGGGCTGCATATTCGAGTTTTGGCCTCACATAGGTTACATAAATATTTCTGAACATTTCCTTGTCCATGTGCCTGAAGGCTACCCTTACATTTGATAAGAATGCATATGCTGCCCTTACTATGCCATTTATATGTATTTCTGGAGACAAATCTGCCAGTATGTTTACTCCTAGATCTCTCTCATTTTTTGTCTCTTGAAGTTGTACTCCAGTCACCGAGTAGTCAAGCTTGGGCATTCTTGCACTTGTACCCATTCACATTACCTTACATTTTGAAGTATTGAATTTCATTAGCCACTTTTCTGACCACTCATGCAGATTATTTAGATCTTCCTGAAGTTCTCTACCATTGTTCTCGTTTTTTACTTTCTTCACAATCTTTGCATCATCTGCAAACATATTCATGAATGAATTTACAGACTCTGGTAGGTCATTTACATATACAAGGAACAAAAGTGGCCCTAAAACTGAACCCTGTGGAACTCCACTACTAACTCTTCTCCATTCAGACACTGAGTGTCCTACGCTAACCCTCTGTTCCCTTCCTTCTAAGTAAGTTTTTATCCATTCCAAAACATTTCCACCTATTCTAGCCATTGATTGCAGCTTCCTAATAAGTCTCCCATGTGTGTGTGTGTGATTACCTAATTGTGATTACCTAAATGTGTTTACGGGAAAGAGCCCAAAGCTCGTATCTTCCCGTCTCCTGATCGGTTCCATTTTAGACTTAGTGAAACTTATCATACCTGTCCTTAAAACTATGGATTGAGATAGCATTAACTACCTCCTCGCTTAGCCAGTTCCAATTATCAACTACTCTTACACTGAAAAAGTATTTCCTTACATCCTGCAAAGAAGTTTTCTTACGAAGCTTCAAACTATGACCTCTAGTTCTAGAGCCAGCCATATCAAAATATCGATCCCTATCCACTCTATCATAACCATGAAGGAATTTAAAGACTGTCACCATATCCCCCCTCAATCTTCTAGCTTCGAGTGATGGTAAGCCTAATTCCCTCAGCCTCTCATCATAACTGAGATTGCGTATTTCTGGCACCAGTTTCGTGGCATGTCTTTGAACTTTTTCAAGCTTAGCTATTTGCTTTTTCAAGTGCGGATTCCAAAAGGGGGCTGCATATTCGAGTTTTGGCCTCACATAGGTTACATAAATATTTCTGAACATTTCCTTGTCCATGTGCCTGAAGGCTACCCTTACATTTGTTAAGAATGCATATGCTGCCCTTACTATGCCATTTATATGTATTTCTGGAGACAAATCTGCCAGTATGTTTACTCCAACATCTCTCTCATTTTTTGTCTCTTGAAGTTGTACTCCAGTCACCGAGTAGTCAAGCTTGGGCATTCTTGCACTTGTACCCATTCTCATTACCTTACATTTTGAAGTATTGAATTTCATTAGCCACTTTTCTGACCACTCATGCAGATTATTTAGATCTTCCTGAAGTTCTCTACCATTGTTCTCGTTTTTTGCTTTCTTCACAATCTTTGCATCATCTGCAAACATATTCATGAATGAATTTACAGACTCTGGTAGGTCATTTACATATACAAGGAACAAAAGTGGCCCTAAAACTGAACCCTGTGGAACTCCACTACTAACTCTTCTCCATTCAGACACTGAGTGTCCTACGCTAACCCTCTGTTCCCTTCCTTCTAAGTAAGTTTTTATCCATTCCAAAACATTTCCACCTATTCTAGCCATTGATTGCAGCTTCCTAATAAGTCTCCCATGTGTGTGTGTGTGATTACCTAATTGTGATTACCTAAATGTGTTTACGGGAAAGAGCCCAAAGCTCGTATCTTCCCGTCTCCTGATCGGTTCCATTTTAGACTTAGTGATACTTATCATACCTGTCCTTAAAACTATGGATTGAGATAGCATTAACTACCTCCTCGCTTAGCCAGTTCCAATTATCAACTACTCTTACACTGAAAAAGTATTTCCTTACATCCTGCAAAGAAGTTTTCTTACGAAGCTTCAAACTATGACCTCTAGTTCTAGAGCCAGCCATATCAAAATATCGATCCCTATCCACTCTATCATAACCATGAAGGAATTTAAAGACTGTCACCATATCCCCCCTCACTCTTCTAGCTTCGAGTGATGGTAAGTCTAATTCCCTCAGCCTCTCATCATAACTGAGATTGCGTATTTCTGGCACCAGTTTCGTGGCATGTCTTTGAACTTTTTCAAGCTTAGCTATGTGCTTTTTCAAGTGCGGATTCCAAAAGGGGGCTGCATATTCGAGTTTTGGCCTCACATAGGTTACATAAATATTTCTGAACATTTCCTTGTCCATGTGCCTGAAGGCTACCCTTACATTTGATAAGAATGCATATGCTGCCCTTACTATGCTATTTATATGTATTTCTGGAGACAAATCTGCCAGTATGTTTACTCCTAGATCTCTCTCATTTTCTGTCTCTTGAAGTTGTACTCCAGCCACCGAGTAGTCAAGCTTGGGCATTCTTGCACTTGTACCCATTCTCATTACCTTACATTTTGAAGTATTGAATTTCATTAGCCACTTTTCTGACCACTCATGCAGATTATTTAGATCTTCCTGAAGTTCTCTACCATTGTTCTCGTTTTTTACTTTCTTCACAATCTTTGCATCATCTGCAAAAATATTCATGAATGAATTTACAGACTCTGGTAGGTCATTTACATATACAAGGAACAAAAGTGGCCCTAAAACTGAACCCTGTGGAACTCCACTACTAACTCTTCTCCATTCAGACACTGAGTGTCCTACTCTAACCCTCTGTTCCCTTCCTTCTAAGTAAGTTTTTATCCTTTCCAAAACATTTCCACCTATTCTAGCCATTGATTGCAGCTTCCTAATAAGTCTCCCATGTGTGTGTGTGTGTGTGTGTGTGTGATTACCCAATTGTGATTACCTAATTGTGTTTACGGGAAAAAGCCCAAAGCTCATATCTTCCCATCTCCTGATCGGTTCCATTTTAGACTTAGTGATACTTATCATACCTGTCCTTAAAACTATGGATTGAGATAGCATTAACTACCTCCTCGCTTAGCCAGTTCCAATTATCAACTACTCTTACACTGAAAAAGTATTTCCTTACATCCTGCAAAGAAGTTTTCTTACGAAGCTTCAAACTATGACCTCTAGTTCTAGAGCCAGCCATATCAAAATATCGATCCCTATCCACTCTATCATAACCATGAAGGAATTTAAAGACTGTCATCATATCCCCCCTCACTCTTCTAGCTTCGAGTGATGGTAAGTCTAATTCCCTCAGCCTCTCATCATAACTGAGATTGCGTATTTCTGGCACCAGTTTCGTGGCCAATGGCCATATCACAGATGACGATAAAGTGATGTGTACATGTTTAAATGATTATTTCTTATCTGTATTTACCAATGAAAACTTGGAAAATATTCCAGAAGTAGAATCCATTTACAGAGACAGTCCCGATAAAATACTTAGTTCAATAAATATTACGAGAGAGGAGGTAATAAAAGAAATAGATAAATATAAGGCTCATAAATCTCCGGGACCTGATGGAATATATGCTAGAATATTAAAGGAATGCAAGGAAGAGCTTAGTTGTCCACTAACTGCATTATTTAATAATTCAATAAAATTAGGATCGGTACCCATGGAGTGGAAATTGGCAGATGTGGTACCAATATTTAAAAAAGGAGAACGAGTCAAAAAGAATACTTATAGGCCGGTAAGTTTAACGTCAACAGTGGGTAAGATTCTAGAATCCATAATTGCAAATAAAATAAGGGCACATCTAGAATTACACAGACTGATAAAACTTTCACAACACGGGTTTCTTAAGGGTTTTTCGTGCCTTACAAACTTACTGTCTTTTTATTCAGAAGTTTACGAGGCAGTAGATTGTGGCAAAGAATATGATACAATATATCTAGATTTTAGCAAAGCTTTTGATAGAGTTCCTCACAAAAGATTAGTTAAAAAGCTGGAAGCTCATGGTATAGGAGGAGCTGTTCTCAGATGGATCAAACAATGGTTAAAAGACAGAAAACAGAGGGTTTGCATAAATGGAGAGAAATCAGAGTGGGGCTCGGTTACTATCGGGGTACCACAAGGCTCGGTACTGGGTCCCCTATTATTCATCGTATATCTAAATGATCTGGATTCGGATATCAGTAGTAACCAAAGTAAATTCGCAGACGACACTAAAATAGGTAGAACTATAAATGGAAAAGAAGACATTCATGCTTTACAGGAAGATCTAAATAGATTATCTGAATGGTCGGACAAATGGCAAATGGAATTTAATGTTGAAAAATGTAAAGTAGTTAAAATGGGTACTATAAAAGACAATACTAGTTATAAGCTAAATAACCATGAAATCATGAGTTCTCAGTGTGAAAGGGATTTGGGAGTTCTTGTGAGTAGTAGTCTTAAGCCAAGAGAGCAATGCACAGCAGTCAGAAATAAAGCAAACAGAATTTTAGGATTTATCTCAAGAAGCGTTAGCAATAGGACGGAAAAAGTTATTTTGAAGCTCTATCTTGCATTAGTCAGGCCCCATTTAGATTATGCTGTGCAATTCTGGTCACCCTATTATAGAATGGAAATTGAATCCTTGGAGAGGGTGCAGAGAAGAATGACCAAGATGATACACAACATCAGAAATCTACCATATGAGGACAGATTAAAAAAAACTTAATCTACATTCTCTAGAGAGGAGAAGAGTTAGGGGGGATATGATTGAAGTGTATAAATGGTTTAAAGGGATTAACAAGGGAGATATTAATAAAGTTTTAAAAATTCATGATCAAACCAGAACTCGTAATAATGGATTTAAGCTTGATAAATTTAGGTTCAGAAGGGAAATTGGTAAAAATTGGTTTGGTAATAGAGTAGCTGATGCATGGAACAAGCTTCCTAGTACGATAGTAAATGCCAATACCTTAGACACCTTCAAATGTAGGTTAGATAGACATATGACAGGGGTAGGGTGGGTATGAATAGGTTAGTGCTTGTTAGAAAAACCATAAAAAGAAAAATAGAATAAATAAGTAGAGTAGAATAGAATAGGTTAGACATGCTGAAAATACAATTCAAAAATGGAGCTGCCTCGTGTGTGCCAGTAGGCATGTTGCAGTGTCCTCTATTCTTATGTTCTTATGTTCTTATGCTCTAATAACTCATTAACAATAGAATATGTTAATCTCTAATTACGAAGATAGATCTGTAGGTAGATAATCCTTTTAATATATATATATATATATATATATATATATATATATATATATATATATATATATATATATATATATATATATATATATATATATATATATATATATATATATATATATATATATATATATATATATATATATATATATATATATATATATATATATATATATATATATATATATATATATATATATATATATATATATATATATATATATATATATATATATATATATATATATATATATATATATATATATATATATATATATATATATATATATATATATATATATATATATATATATATATATATATGTATGAATATATATATATATATATATATATATATATATATATATATATATATATATATATATATATATATATATATATATATATATATATATATATATATATATATATATATATATATATATATATATATATATATGCACAAACATGCACATGCACATATGTAAACATATACATAAGGATATAATAAAAGACGACACTGCAAGTTGCCTACTTGCAGACACGAGGCAGCTCCAAAAATGGAGCTGCCTCGTGTGTGCCAGTAGGCATGTTGCAGTGTCCTCTATTCTTATGTTCTTATGTTCTTATGCTCTTATGTTCTTATGTTCTTATTTTTTACTGATGATCTCATTATGTCAAACATTTCTATTCTACTCTTTTTTTCTTTTTCTTGTTTTATATTATTCTTCAACTAACGATTTTTTTTCCCATTTGACAAACGCCCTCATTACCGTTAGCCTTCATTGGGATCTTTGTCTACTAGTGTTAGTCCTCCTCACCAACTTTTCGCCACAGCTAGAGGGGGATCGTGTTACACCCTCCTGCCGTACCTGTATCCGCAGTCATAGACTCAGGTGTAGGTGCGTGGGTCGCTAAGCACAAAGACTCTAACCTATTCATACCAAGCCTTCATCTTGTTATATGCCTGGCTAACCTACATTTGAAGGTGTCTAAGGTATTGGCATTTATTATACTACTAGAAAGCCTGATCCATGTGTTAGCTACTCTATTACCAAACCAATTTTTACCAGTTTCCTTTCTGAACCTAAATTTATCAAGTTTAAACTCATTATTTCGAGTTCTGGTTTGATCGTGAATTTTTAAAACTTTCTTAATATCACCCTTGTTAATCCCTTTAAACCATTTAGACACCTCAATCATATTCTCCTTAACTCTGTGCCTCTCTAGAGAGTGCAGATTAAGCATTTTTAGCCTGTCTTCTTATGATAGATATCTGATATTGTGTATCATCTTGGTCATTGTTCGCTGCAATCTCTCCAAGGATTCAATTTCCATCCTATAATAGGGTAACCAGAATTGCCCAGCATAATCCAGATGGGGCCTAACTAATGCAAGATAGAGCTGCAAAATAAACTTTTCTGTCTTATTGCTAACACTTCTTGAGATAAATCCTAAAATAATGTTAGCTTTATTTCTGACAGCAGTACATTGCTCTCTTGGCTTAAAGGACCAACACTCTGGAACAATATTCCAGAGCATCTTAAAAATTCATCCTCCTTCGCAGTTTTCAAAGGGCAAACTATATAGTTTCCTT
>JAXCGZ010002052.1:82500-102500 GCA_037179515.1 Halocaridina rubra | reverse complement strand
AGTAAGTTTTTATCCATTCCAAAACATTTCCACCTATTCTAGCCATTGATTGCAGCTTCCTAATAAGTCTCCCATGTGTGTGTGTGTGATTACCTAATTGTGATTACCTAAATGTGTTTACGGGAAAGAGCCCAAAGCTCGTATCTTCCCGTCTCCTGATCGGTTCCATTTTAGACTTAGTGATACTTATCATACCTGTCCTTAAAACTATGGATTGAGATAGCATTAACTACCTCCTCGCTTAGCCAGTTCCAATTATCAACTACTCTTACACTGAAAAAGTATTTCCTTACATCCTGCAAAGAAGTTTTCTTACGAAGCTTCAAACTATGACCTCTAGTTCTAGAGCCAGCCATATCAAAATATCGATCCCTATCCACTCTATCATAACCATGAAGGAATTTAAAGACTGTCACCATATCCCCCCTCACTCTTCTAGCTTCGAGTGATGGTAAGTCTAATTCCCTCAGCCTCTCATCATAACTGAGATTGCGTATTTCTGGCACCAGTTTCGTGGCATGTCTTTGAACTTTTTCAAGCTTAGCTATGTGCTATTTCAAGTGCGGATTCCAAAAGGGGGCTGCATATTCGAGTTTTGGCCTCACATAGGTTACATAAATATTTCTGAACATTTCCTTGTCCATGTGCCTGAAGGCTACCCTTACATTTGATAAGAATGCATATGCTGCCCTTACTATGCCATTTATATGTATTTCTGGAGACAAATCTGCCAGTATGTTTACTCCTAGATCTCTCTCATTTTCTGTCTCTTGAAGTTGTACTCCAGCCACCGAGTAGTCAAGCTTGGGCATTCTTGCACTTGTACCCATTCTCATTACCTTACATTTTGAAGTATTGAATTTCATTAGCCACTTTTCTGACCACTCATGCAGATTATTTAGATCTTCCTGAAGTTCTCTACCATTGTTCTCGTTTTTTACTTTCTTCACAATCTTTGCATCATCTGCAAAAATATTCATGAATGAATTTACAGACTCTGGTAGGTCATTTACATATACAAGGAACAAAAGTGGCCCTAAAACTGAACCCTGTGGAACTCCACTACTAACTCTTCTCCATTCAGACACTGAGTGTCCTACGCTAACCCTCTGTTCCCTTCGTTCTAAGTAAGTTTTTATCCATTCCAAAACATTTCCACCTATTCTAGCCATTGATTGCAGCTTCCTAATAAGTCTCCCATGTGTGTGTGTGTGATTACCTAATTGTGATTACCTAAATGAGTTTACGGGAAAGAGCCCAAAGCTCGTATCTTCCCGTCTCCTGATCGGTTCCGTTTTAGACTTAGTGATACTTATCATACCTGTCCTTAAAACTATGGATTGAGATAGCATTAACTACCTCCTCGCTTAGCCAGTTCCAATTATCAACTACTCTTACACTGAAAAAGTATTTCCTTACATCCTGCAAAGAAGTTTTCTTACGAAGCTTCAAATTATGACCTCTAGTTCTAGAGCCAGCCATATCAAAATATCGATCCCTATCCACTCTATCATAACCATGAAGGAATTTAAAGACTGTCACCATATCCCCCCTCAATCTTCTAGCTTCGAGTGATGGTAAGCCTAATTCCCTCAGCCTCTCATCATAACTGAGATTGCGTATTTCTGGCACCAGTTTCGTGGCATGTCTTTGAACTTTTTCAAGCTTAGCTATGTGCTTTTTCAAGTGCGGATTCCAAAAGGGGGCTGCATATTCGAGTTTTGGCCTCACATAGGTTACATAAATATTTCTGAACATTTCCTTGTCCATGTGCCTGAAGGCTACCCTTACATTTGATAAGAATGCATATGCTGCCCTTACTATGCCATTTATATGTATTTCTGGAGACAAATCTGCCAGTATGTTTACTCCTAGATCTCTCTCATTTTTTGTCTCTTGAAGTTGTACTCCAGTCACCGAGTAGTCAAGCTTGGGCATTCTTGCACTTGTACCCATTCACATTACCTTACATTTTGAAGTATTGAATTTCATTAGCCACTTTTCTGACCACTCATGCAGATTATTTAGATCTTCCTGAAGTTCTCTACCATTGTTCTCGTTTTTTACTTTCTTCACAATCTTTGCATCATCTGCAAACATATTCATGAATGAATTTACAGACTCTGGTAGGTCATTTACATATACAAGGAACAAAAGTGGCCCTAAAACTGAACCCTGTGGAACTCCACTACTAACTCTTCTCCATTCAGACACTGAGTGTCCTACGCTAACCCTCTGTTCCCTTCCTTCTAAGTAAGTTTTTATCCATTCCAAAACATTTCCACCTATTCTAGCCATTGATTGCAGCTTCCTAATAAGTCTCCCATGTGTGTGTGTGTGATTACCTAATTGTGATTACCTAAATGTGTTTACGGGAAAGAGCCCAAAGCTCGTATCTTCCCGTCTCCTGATCGGTTCCATTTTAGACTTAGTGAAACTTATCATACCTGTCCTTAAAACTATGGATTGAGATAGCATTAACTACCTCCTCGCTTAGCCAGTTCCAATTATCAACTACTCTTACACTGAAAAAGTATTTCCTTACATCCTGCAAAGAAGTTTTCTTACGAAGCTTCAAACTATGACCTCTAGTTCTAGAGCCAGCCATATCAAAATATCGATCCCTATCCACTCTATCATAACCATGAAGGAATTTAAAGACTGTCACCATATCCCCCCTCAATCTTCTAGCTTCGAGTGATGGTAAGCCTAATTCCCTCAGCCTCTCATCATAACTGAGATTGCGTATTTCTGGCACCAGTTTCGTGGCATGTCTTTGAACTTTTTCAAGCTTAGCTATTTGCTTTTTCAAGTGCGGATTCCAAAAGGGGGCTGCATATTCGAGTTTTGGCCTCACATAGGTTACATAAATATTTCTGAACATTTCCTTGTCCATGTGCCTGAAGGCTACCCTTACATTTGTTAAGAATGCATATGCTGCCCTTACTATGCCATTTATATGTATTTCTGGAGACAAATCTGCCAGTATGTTTACTCCTACATCTCTCTCATTTTTTGTCTCTTGAAGTTGTACTCCAGTCACCGAGTAGTCAAGCTTGGGCATTCTTGCACTTGTACCCATTCTCATTACCTTACATTTTGAAGTATTGAATTTCATTAGCCACTTTTCTGACCACTCATGCAGATTATTTAGATCTTCCTGAAGTTCTCTACCATTGTTCTCGTTTTTTGCTTTCTTCACAATCTTTGCATCATCTGCAAACATATTCATGAATGAATTTACAGACTCTGGTAGGTCATTTACATATACAAGGAACAAAAGTGGCCCTAAAACTGAACCCTGTGGAACTCCACTACTAACTCTTCTCCATTCAGACACTGAGTGTCCTACGCTAACCCTCTGTTCCCTTCCTTCTAAGTAAGTTTTTATCCATTCCAAAACATTTCCACCTATTCTAGCCATTGATTGCAGCTTCCTAATAAGTCTCCCATGTGTGTGTGTGTGATTACCTAATTGTGATTACCTAAATGTGTTTACGGGAAAGAGCCCAAAGCTCGTATCTTCCCGTCTCCTGATCGGTTCCATTTTAGACTTAGTGATACTTATCATACCTGTCCTTAAAACTATGGATTGAGATAGCATTAACTACCTCCTCGCTTAGCCAGTTCCAATTATCAACTACTCTTACACTGAAAAAGTATTTCCTTACATCCTGCAAAGAAGTTTTCTTACGAAGCTTCAAACTATGACCTCTAGTTCTAGAGCCAGCCATATCAAAATATCGATCCCTATCCACTCTATCATAACCATGAAGGAATTTAAAGACTGTCACCATATCCCCCCTCACTCTTCTAGCTTCGAGTGATGGTAAGCCTAATTCCCTCAGCCTCTCATCATAACTGAGATTGCGTATTTCTGGCACCAGTTTCGTGGCATGTCTTTGAACTTTTTCAAGCTTAGCTATGTGCTTTTTCAAGTGCGGATTCCAAAAGGGGGCTGCATATTCGAGTTTTGGCCTCACATAGGTTACATAAATATTTCTGAACATTTCCTTGTCCATGTGCCTGAAGGCTACCCTTACATTTGATAAGAATGCATATGCTGCCCTTACTATGCTATTTATATGTATTTCTGGAGACAAATCTGCCAGTATGTTTACTCCTAGATCTCTCTCATTTTCTGTCTCTTGAAGTTGTACTCCAGCCACCGAGTAGTCAAGCTTGGGCATTCTTGCACTTGTACCCATTCTCATTACCTTACATTTTGAAGTATTGAATTTCATTAGCCACTTTTCTGACCACTCATGCAGATTATTTAGATCTTCCTGAAGTTCTCTACCATTGTTCTCGTTTTTTACTTTCTTCACAATCTTTGCATCATCTGCAAAAATATTCATGAATGAATTTACAGACTCTGGTAGGTCATTTACATATACAAGGAACAAAAGTGGCCCTAAAACTGAACCCTGTGGAACTCCACTACTAACTCTTCTCCATTCAGACACTGAGTGTCCTACTCTAACCCTCTGTTCCCTTCCTTCTAAGTAAGTTTTTATCCTTTCCAAAACATTTCCACCTATTCTAGCCATTGATTGCAGCTTCCTAATAAGTCTCCCATGTGTGTGTGTGTGTGTGTGTGTGGTGATTACCTAATTGTGATTACCTAATTGTGTTTACGGGAAAGAGCCCAAAGCTCGTATCTTCCCGTCTCCTGATCGGTTCCATTTTAGACTTAGTGATACTTATCATACCTGTCCTTAAAACTATGGATTGAGATAGCATTAACTACCTCCTCGCTTAGCCAGTTCCAATTATCAACTACTCTTACACTGAAAAAGTATTTCCTTACATCCTGCAAAGAAGTTTTCTTACGAAGCTTCAAACTATGACCTCTAGTTCTAGAGCCAGCCATATCAAAATATCGATCCCTATCCACTCTATCATAACCATGAAGGAATTTAAAGACTGTCATCATATCCCCCCTCACTCTTCTAGCTTCGAGTGATGGTAAGTCTAATTCCCTCAGCCTCTCATCATAACTGAGATTGCGTATTTCTGGCACCAGTTTCGTGGCATGTCTTTGAACTTTTTCAAGCTTAGCTATGTGCTTTTTCAAGTGCGGATTCCAAAAGGGGGCTGCATATTCGAGTTTTGGCCTCACATAGGTTACATATGTGTGTGTGTGTGTGTGTGTGTGTGTGTGTGTGTGTGTGTGTGTGTGTGTGTGTGTGTGTGCCCGGGGGCATATTGAAATTTCCATATGTAAATATATACGTATTCTAAGTACATGATTAAAATGCAATGTCAGTTAACATTACCAAATGTTATATGACTTTCGCTTTGTTTACGCGAAATATGCCATTTGGTATTTTGGTAACAACTCGACAGATTATATAAACAGGAATATATCGATAACACGGAGGTAATGCGAAATAAATTAAATTAATACCTTTATTTCCATTATATATATATATATATATATATATATATATATATATATATATATATATATATATATATATATATATATATATATATATATATATATATATATATATATATATATATATATATATATATATATATATATATATATATATATATATATATATATATATATATATATATATATATATATATATATATATATATATATATATATATATATATATATATATATATATATATATATATATATATATATATATATATATATATATATATATATATATATATATATATATATATATATATATATATATATATATATATATATATATATATATATATATATATATATATATATATATATATATATATATATATATATATATATATATATATATATATATATATATATATATATATAAGCACAAACTGTTAGCATAAAGGACTAAATGGTAAGGAACCCCATCAGTGAAACAACACATCGAAAAAAATAGCGCTGTATTTCGGGTCCTAACTGGACCCCTTCTCAAGCATAAGGGAATGTAACAATGACAGAGGGAGTAAATACCAAAAAAGGGAGTAAATCTCAAAAAAGGACTTAGGAGACCTGAGGGAATTAAGAATTAAAGATAGTAAGATAGGTCTAATTCAAAAGTAATATTACCATCAATAAAAAAAAAGAATATTCATCAATAATATCATTAGGTCAGAGTTAGTGGATACAGTTAAACAGGGAAGTTAAAAAGATAGTTAGAGAGTCGAAAAGAAAATACGAAGTTAGAATAGCAGGAGAAGCTAAAGAAAATCCTAAAGGGTTTTATCAACACTATCAAACAAAATTTAAGGAAAAAGTCGGACCAATTGAAGTAGCCAATGGCCATATCACAGATGACGATAAAGTGATGTGTACATGTTTAAATGATTATTTCTTATCTGTATTTACCAATGAAAACTTGGAAAATATTCCGGAAGTAGAATCCATTTACAGAGACAGTCCCGATAAAATACTTAGTTCAATAAATATTACGAGAGAGGAGGTAATAAAAGAAATAGATAAATATAAGGCTCATAAATCTCCGGGACCTGATGGAATATATGCTAGAATATTAAAGGAATGCAAGGAAGAGCTTAGTTGTCCACTAACTGCATTATTTAATAATTCAATAAAATTAGGATCGGTACCCATGGAGTGGAAATTGGCAGATGTGGTACCAATATTTAAAAAAGGAGAACGAGTCAAAAAGAATACTTATAGGCCGGTAAGTTTAACGTCAACAGTGGGTAAGATTCTAGAATCCATAATTGCAAATAAAATAAGGGCACATCTAGAATTACACGGACTGATAAAACTTTCACAACACGGGTTTCTTAAGGGTTTTTCGTGCCTTACAAACTTACTGTCTTTTTATTCAGAAGTTTACGAGGCAGTAGATTGTGGCAAAGAATATGATACAATATATCTAGATTTTAGCAAAGCTTTTGATAGAGTTCCTCACAAAAGATTAGTTAAAAAGCTGGAAGCTCATGGTATAGGAGGAGCTGTTCTCAGATGGATCAAACAATGGTTAAAAGACAGAAAACAGAGGGTTTGCATAAATGGAGAGAAATCAGAGTGGGGCTCGGTTACTATCGGGGTACCACAAGGCTCGGTACTGGGTCCCCTATTATTCATCGTATATCTAAATGATCTGGATTCGGATATCAGTAGTAACCTAAGTAAATTCGCAGACGACACTAAAATAGGTAGAACTATAAATGGAAAAGAAGACATTCATGCTTTACAGGAAGATCTAAATAGATTATCTGAATGGTCGGACAAATGGCAAATGGAATTTAATGTTGAAAAATGTAAAGTAGTTAAAATGGGTACTATAAAAGACAATACTAGTTATAAGCTAAATAACCATGAAATCATGAGTTCTCAGTGTGAAAGGGATTTGGGAGTTCTTGTGAGTAGTAGTCTTAAGCCAAGAGAGCAATGCACAGCAGTCAGAAATAAAGCAAACAGAATTTTAGGATTTATCTCAAGAAGCGTTAGCAATAGGACGGAAAAAGTTATTTTGCAGCTCTATCTTGCATTAGTTAGGCCCCATTTAGATTATGCTGTGCAATTCTGGTCACCCTATTATAGAATGGAAATTGAATCCTTGGAGAGGGTGCAGAGAAGAATGACCAAGATGATACACAACATCAGAAATCTACCATATGAGGACAGATTAAAAAAACTTAATCTACATTCTCTAGAGAGGAGAAGAGTTAGGGGGGATATGATTGAAGTGTATAAATGGTTTAAAGGGATTAACAAGGGAGATATTAATAAAGTTTTAAAAATTCATGATCAAACCAGAACTCGTAATAATGGATTTAAGCTTGATAAATTTAGGTTCAGAAGGGAAATTGGTAAAAATTGGTTTGGTAATAGAGTAGCTGATGCATGGAACAAGCTTCCTAGTACGATAGTAAATGCCAATACCTTAGACACCTTCAAATGTAGGCTAGATAGACATATGACAGGGGTAGGGTGGGTATGAATAGGTTAGTGCTTGTTAGAAAAACCATAACAAGAAAAATAGAATAAATAAGTAGAGTAGAATAGAATAGGTTAGACATGCTGAAAATACAATTCAAAAATGGAGCTGCCTCGTGTGTGCCAGTAGGCATGTTGCAGTGTCCTCTATTCTTATGTTCTTATGTTCTTATGCTCTAATAACTCATTAACAATAGAATATGTTAATCTCTAATTACGAAGATAGATCTGTAGGTAGATAATCCTTTTAATATATATATATATATATATATATATATATATATATATATATATATATATATATATATATATATATATATATATATATATATATATATATGCACAAACATGCACATGCACATATGTAAACATATACATAAGGATATAATAAAAGACGACACTGCAAGTTGCCTACTTGCAGACACGAGGCAGCTCCAAAAATGGAGCTGCCTCGTGTGTGCCAGTAGGCATGTTGCAGTGTCCTCTATTCTTATGTTCTTATGTTCTTATGCTCTTATGTTCTTATGTTCTTATTTTTTACTGATGATCTCATTATGTCAAACATTTCTATTCTACTCTATTTTTCTTTTTCTTGTTTTATATTATTCTTCAACTAACGATTTTTTTTCCCATTTGACAAACGCCCTCATTACCGTTAGCCTTCATTGGGATCTTTGTCTACTAGTGTTAGTCCTCCTCACCAACTTTTCGCCACAGCTAGAGGGGGATCGTGTTACACCCTCCTGCCGTACCTGTATCCGCAGTCATAGACTCAGGTGTAGGTGCGTGGGTCGCTAAGCACAAAGACTCTAACCTATTCATACCAAGCCTTCATCTTGTTATATGCCTGGCTAACCTACATTTGAAGGTGTCTAAGGTATTGGCATTTATTATACTACTAGAAAGCCTGATCCATGTGTTAGCTACTCTATTACCAAACCAATTTTTACCAGTTTCCTTTCTGAACCTAAATTTATCAAGTTTAAACTCTTTATTTCGAGTTCTGGTTTGATCGTGAATTTTTAAAACTTTCTTAGTATCACCCTTGTTAATCCCTTTAAACCATTTAGACACCTCAATCATATTCTCCTTAACTCTGTGCCTCTCTAGAGAGTGCAGATTAAGCATTTTTAGCCTGTCTTCTTATGATAGATATCTGATATTGTGTATCATCTTGGTCATTGTTCGCTGCACTCTCTCCAAGGATTCAATTTCCATCCTATAATAGGGTAACCAGAATTGCCCAGCATAATCCAGATGGGGCCTAACTAATGCAAGATAGAGCTGCAAAATAAACTTTTCTGTCTTATTGCTAACACTTCTTGAGATAAATCCTAAAATAATGTTAGCTTTATTTCTGACAGCAGTACATTGCTCTCTTGGCTTAAAGGACCAACACTCTGGAACAATATTCCAGAGCATCTTAAAAATTCATCCTCCTTCGCAGTTTTCAAAGGGCAAACTATATAGTTTCCTTTGGACAAATAGTTGCTGCTCACACATTAATTAAACTTAATGATTTAATGCAATTTCCCTTAACACTAACCTCTCTATATATAAACTGATATCGCCTTGTCTGTTCTCAAAGTTAAGAACTAATTATTCTCATTGTAAGGAATACAGATATGTGATGATGCCGATAATAACGATCCTGTATCTGGTGTTCTTATTGCTAGTTTATTATTAACATTATTTTTAACATTTTTAGTACAGTATTATTATTTTCATGGAAAATTTTATTTATTTTAACTGTATGTATTACCTTCTTACTTATTAGTTCAGTTGCATGTCTACTTATAAGTTACTCTTAAATTGTATAAGAATGGCCATTGTACAAAAATGGAAATAAATGTTAGTTTGATTGTTTGTTAGTTTGCTCTCTCTTCCTCAATAGCTGCCCATTAAAGAACAGGAGAGCCTTCTGTTCAGTCTTGCATATTTTTGGTGATGCAAGTATTTTTTTCTTTTTTCGGTACGATTACTACTACTACTACTATTATTATTACTACTACTACGCTTTTATCAAGGGAGCTACCTATTCCTTACTTTCTTTCCTTGTTTATTCATTTATTAAGCTTTTTCATTCAACCATATTTCCTAAGTTTATATTCCAGAACTGCAACCTCAAAGCCTATATACTTTACATTCTCTCCTCTGCTGTTTGACTTTGTCCCAAACAAACAAAGCCGTTTAGCCTTTAAGAAAGAGCAAAAGATTCAACATCCAAATCGACCACTATAGAAACCCTTGGGTCCTTGATTTTCCTCTACAGTGATATCGACAAGTGTTGATTAGAAGATTTTTAATTTGAAGTGGATTCACCCATACGATGTTGTACACAAAGGATGTTAATGATCCTTGTCCAATGTTTGTGATTCAACTAAGGTAATAACGCACTGTGTTATGTGTCAGAAGATTTTGGCTTTGGATTGGATTCATCCACACGATGTTGTAACAAAAAGGACGTTAATGATCCTTGTCCAATATAAAACTCCGAAATATTACGAGAGAGGAGGTAATAAAAGAAATAGATAAATTAAAGGCTCATAAATCTCCGGAACCTGATGGAATATATGCTAGAATATTAAAGGAATGCAAGGAAGAGCTTAGTTGTCCTCTAACTGCATTATTTAATAATTCAATAAAATTAGGATCGGTACCCATGGAGTGGAAATTGGCAGATGTGGTACCAATATTTAAAAAAGGAGAACGTGTTAAAAAGAATAATTATAGGCCGGTAAGTTTAACGTCAACAGTGGGTAAGATTCTAGAATCCATAATTGCAAATAAAATAAGGGCACATCTAGAATTACACAGACTGATAAAACTTTCACAACACGGGTTTCTTAAGGGTTTTTCGTGCCTTACAAACTTACTGTCTTTTTATTCAGAAGTTTACGAGGCAGTAGATTGTGGCAAAGAATATGATACAATATATCTAGATTTTAGCAAAGCTTTTGATAGAGTTCCTCACAAAAGATTAGTTAAAAAGCTTGAAGCTCATGGTATAGGAGCTGTTCTCAGATGGATCAAACAATGGTTAAAAGACAGAAAACAGAGGGTTTGCATAAATGGAGAGAAATCAGAGTGGGGCTCGGTTACTAGCGGGGTACCACAAGGCTCGGTACTGGGTCCCCTATTATTCATCGTATATCTAAGTGATCTGGATTCGGATATCAGTAGTAACCTAAGTAAATTCGCAGACGACACTAAAATAGGTAGAACTATAAATGGAAAAGAAGACATTCATGCTTTACAGGAAAATCTAAATAGATTAAATGAATGGTCGGACAAATGGCAAATGGAATTTAATGTTGAAAAATGTAAAGTAGTTAAAATGGGTACTATAAAAGACAATACTAGTTATAAGCTAAATAACCATGAAATCATGAGTTCTCAGTGTGAAAGGGATTTGGGAGTTCTTGTGAGTAGTAGTCTTAAGCCAAGAGAGCAATGCACAGCAGTCAGAAATAAAGCAAACAGAATTTTAGGATTTATCTCAAGAAGCGTCAGCAATAGGACGGAAAAAGTTATTTTGCAGCTCTATCTTGCATTAGTTAGGCCCCATTTAGATTATGCTGTGCAATTCTGGTCACCCTATTATAGAATGGAAATTGAATCCTTGGAGAGGGTGCAGCGAAGAATGACCAAGATGATACACAATATCAGAAATCTACCATATGAGGACAGATTAAAAAAACTTAATCTACATTCTCTAGAGAGGCGAAGAGTTAGGGGGGATATGATTGAAGTGTATAAATGGTTTAAAGGGATTAACAAGGGAGATATTAATAAAGTTTTAAAAATTCATGATCAAACCAGAACTCGTAATAATGGATTTAAGCTTGATAAATTTAGGTTCAGAAGGGATATTGGTAAAATTTGGTTTGGTAATAGAGTATCTGATGCATGGAACAAGCTTCCTAGTATGATAGTAAATGCCAATACCTTAGACACCTTCAAATGTAGATTAGATAGACATATGACAGAGGTAGGGTGGGTATGAATAGATTAGTGCTTATTAGAAAAATCATAAAAAGAAAAATAGAATAAATAAGTAGAGTAGAATAGAATAGGTTAGACATGCTGAAAATACAATTCAAAAATGGAGCTGCCTCGTTTGTGCCAGTAGGCATGTTGCAGTGTCCTCTATTCTTATGTTCTTATGTTCTTATGTTCTATGGGTCCTCCATGACCCGCTCCACCCATCCGTGGGAGGAGAATATTTGTGATGCGACCAAGGTAGTAACGCACCGTCTTATGTGTCACAATTAATCCCTATCAGAAAGGGGGTGGACGAAGACATGTTAGAGCTGGGGGAGTAAGACTAGATTCCCATCCTAAACCCCTGCTGTGAAATCAAACTCGCGTCAATCACTTCACGACTCGTACACTCTACCACTGTGCTGCATTGGCCCCCTGTGACTCGTTCAGAGTAATGTTCTTTAATTATTTTTTCTATTTTCTATCTCATTCTTATTGTGGACAGTTTCAAAGGCTTTATATAATCAGGAAAGTTTGCATAAAATTCCAAAACCAAAATATTATTACCGGCCTCGTCCCCGCAGCCTTTTGGCACAAAAGACAAGCATAACCCCAAAACACATTTCTTTTTTTTTATTGTGACACCAGGATTGGCATAAAAAAAACATCTTCCCTTTTCGGGCCTGGGCACGAAGAAAACATAAAGTAAAGAGAAAAAGAAAATGGAGAGTTTGTGACTTGTTAGATGTGAAGTGATAAGAAGAGATGTGTAACGAATATCCAAGAATATTCGGTGTTAATGTAGGCAAAGAGAGAGAACCGTAACTGAAGGAAGACTTAATATCAAACTGTCCTGGACAGTCCTATTCTAATCCAAATGACCCTTCAGCTATTGTATCACAACAGGGGGCTGGTGCCATGGGCCAGCCTACTACATATAGTTAAAGTACGGTAAGTTAGAATATCAGTTTTTCCCTCGAAAATTGAGTCTTAAATATATTATTCTTAGGTCATCTCGTTAGACTTCGCTGGTGTGTCTAGCTCAGTACTATCTATCTACCTTTGCTGTCTCCCCCAATTAGGGGGTAGCCGACATCAAAAAAGAAATAATAAGGGGATTACTTTGCTCTATGGGCAATGACGAGGGAGCTAGCGACCGTCCCCTCGTCATTGCCCATGGAGCAAAGTACTAAATATGGAAATTACTCTTTTATCTTGTTAATTAACAGAGTACTTCTTGCTTCTGATCGGGAAGTTGGAGAATCTATTTGCCGCTGACGTTGTGTCTTCCTGAGTACTAGATGTGATTATTACTCTCTCATCCTATTAGTTAAAAAAGTACTTTCTTTTTATATAGTCACTAGACGCAAAGGCTAGAAATTAAACGTGTATTTTGAGGAGAGAGAGAGAGAGAGAGAGAGAGAGAGAGAGAGAGAGAGAGAGAGAGAGAGAGAGAGAGAGAGAGAGAGAGAGAGAGAGAGAGAGAGTAATGGGTGGATACAGAGATAGTGAGACATACATTATTATATATGTATGTATGCAAAGAGAGAGAGAGAGAGAGAGAGAGAGAGAGAGAGAGAGAGAGAGAGAGAGAGAGAGAGAGAGAGAGAGAGAGAGAGAGAGAGAATACCCTGTGGGTAAACCGCATGAATGAACTTTCCCAGAACATCTTTTTGAGAGGATGTTGAGCGTATAATTAATTGATCTTCTTTGCCACGAGTGATGCTCCCTCACTCATTCACTCACTCACTCATTCACCGTATAGTTTTTGTTTTATGAATTGTAGATTTTTATAACATTTTATTGACCTTTAAAACGGATTTTCTTAACGTTTTATGTATCCATAAATTCCAGTTATGGGAGTGTCCACAGAAGGGTTGGAGCTGGGTAATCAAAGTTTGATGCCACTCCAAGCACCCCACTGTGGGCTCAAGCATGGGTTTGTAGCTTCCCAAGTCGAGTGCCCAACCACGGCGCTTCACTACCTCTAGAATTTAAGATAGCGAAAAAATACATTTAGCATAATGTTTGTGACTTCATGTGAAAAAATTACATAATAATGGATGTAGAATTTTTGTCAACTTAGAAGATTTATTGAGTACAATATTAAACCCTTCGGTTGTACGGTGAATATATGTATTAATTTCTACCCAGGAGGTACTGAGATCACATCCCCAAAGTGGATTACATAGCTTTGGAAGTTAATAAATTTCGTTTCCAAAGCTAATGAGCGTATGTTGCAGAGTTCATCATTTTGGTTTTAAGGCTAGTAACTTAGTTAAAATTCTCAAAAGTTTTGGTCAATATTTAGTTGATAATAATTCTAGTTTCCAAAGTCAAAAATTCAGCCAAATTTTAAGACAGGTGTCTCGCGATTTTTGGTCTTTAATGATATTAATTTCCGATGCTTAAAATATTCAGTCAAAATGATGAAAAATGTGTTTTGCAACATTGGATGCCAATGAATTTCGTTTTCCAAAACCTGAGAGACTAGTTTAAGTGTTGAAAGGCAAGTGGAGTGATATTTACCTATTAATAATTTTCGCTTTCATCGTGAAGTCACAACTTGTGCAACGCTATGACGTTGGGTTTGATGCATAGAGAATGACAAAATATTATTAATCTCTCTCTCTCTCTCTCTCTCTCTCTCTCTCTCTCTCTCTCTCTCTCTCTCTCTCTCTCTCTCTCTCTCTCTCTCTTTCTCTCTCATGCATTCCCTATTTGTGGTATGCATATCTTAACCACATGTTAACATACTATATATATATATATATATATATATATATATATATATATATATATATATATATATATATATATATATATATATATATATATATATATATATATATATATATATATATATATATATATATATATATATATATATATATATATATATATATATATATATATATATATACATATATATATATATATATATATATATATATATATATATATATATAATATATATATATATATTATATATATATATATATATATATATATATATATATATAATTTTTGTAAGCCAGGTATCGCCTAGTAATATATCAAGAGTCGGTACATTGAAACATTATGCATAGATAACCAATAACTGACAATATTTCTTTTTTTATAAAACAACGTTTAGATATTTGGATATGATCAGTGTAAATTGCTTTTCAATACAAGTATATATATATATATATATATATATATATATATATATATATATATATATATATATATATATATATATATATATATATATATATATATAATATATATATATATATATATATATATATATATATATATATATATATATATATATATATATATATATATATATATATATATATATATATATATATATATATATATATATATATATATATATATATATATATATATATATATATATATATATATTATATATATATATATATATATATATATATATATGTATATATATATATATATATATATATATATATATATATATATATATATATATATATATATATATATATATATATATATATATATATATATACATTTAAAATATTTTATCAGTAACCATATATTTATACATGTATGTATGCTTATGTTTTTGTGCCTGCGTATCTTGCAAAATATATAATTACTAGGTTGATAAATACTAAGTCCAGAATAAATGTAGTGACATGTTCTTCAAACGCTTTCGTCTTTTTCAGCTCATTATCAGTGGTAAATATATAATACCGTTTTGTATTTATTATTTACATTAAAGTTTGAAAATAAAATAAGTAAAAACACTTTCATCCTATGTTTTAAGATATTCAAAGAACCAAAATATAATGTGAGAGAGAGAGAGAGAGAGAGAGAGAGAGAGAGAGAGAGTAATAATAATAATATAATAAGACTTTATTTCCAACGTACATTGGGTATTCAAATATGGTTGTACTATTAAAATTTACAAGTAAAATCTTCCTTTAAGAGTATCTTCTTAAGATTATATTTAAAAGTATACACTGAACCAGCATTTTTTAGTTCTCTGGGAAGCTGATTATATAAATGAGGTCCACGAATATTTATATCTCTTGAGCCAATATCAGTTTTAGACCTTCGTACTAATAAATCTTCCCCTTGACGGGTAGTTAACCCGGTAACTGAGCTTACTGTAGAAAAATTATACAAGCAATCAGGAAGATTGTTTCTTAGTATATTAAAAACAAAGGTACATATATCAAAAACATATTTATCTCTAATCTTTATCCATTCTAGATCTTTTAAAACAGGAGAGATGTGCTCGTATTTTCTTACATTGCCAACAGCCACTCGTGCTGCAAAGTTTTGTAACTTTTGTATTCTTTGTAATTGAGTCTTATTTGTACATCCCCAAACTTTGAGACAGTAATTAATTAAACTCATAGCTAAGGACTGGACAATTATTATACGAGTTGATGTTTCAAATGAGTCTTTTACCCTATTTAGATATATTAGAGTACCCATTACTTTTTTATAAATTTCATCTATATGCATTTCAAAATTCATGTAACGGTCAAAATAGACACCTAGGTTCTTTACCGAGTTCATTGGCTTAATGATATTACCGTTAAAATTTATATGAAGATTGTCATCAACTTCTGATAATAATTGTCTGGATACGATAAGAATAGATTGGGTTTTAGTTTCATTAAGTAACAGACCATATTTTAGAAAGTAACGTTTAGCCATATACAAAATTTCTTCTGCTCTACGAATAATATTTTCTAAATCATTAATTTCTCCTTCAATTAAGATTTGAGTATCGTCAGCATATTAAATGACATAACAGTTAGGTAAATATTTTACTAGATCGTTTACATATATTAGAAAAAGTATAGGTCCTAGGATCGATCCCTGAGGGACCCCAAACAATACCTTCTTGCGACTTGAAACTACATCTTTTATTCTGACTGACTGGTAGCGGTTTTTCAAATAGTTCTCGAACCAGCTTGGGTCAATGTTCATTTTTTTGCATTTTTCTAATAAGATGGTATGGTGTACACTATCAAAAGCTTTAGAAAGATCGAGTAGTAGTAGCAATGATATTTTCTTATTATCTATATTTTTGTATATTTCATCTGATATTTTCAATAAGGCAGTTTCAGTTGATAATTTTGGCCTGAAACCGTGTTGACTTTTTGCAATAAGTTTATTTTTTCAAGAAACTCACTTAACTGATTTGCAACAATCTTTTCAAGTATCTTTGATAAAATTGGTAGTAAAGAGATTGGTCTATAGTTATAGACGTCGTCAGGATTTCCATTTTTAAAACCAGGAATTACATGGGGATTTTTCCATAAATCTGGGTAAATATTGGTAACTATGGAAGTATTGATTATTACCGTCAGATAATAAGCTATTACAAATAATGAATCTCTAATAAAACGAAAACAAATTCCATCTGATCCATATGCATTAGAGTCTTTCAGATTTTTTATTACTAAGATTACTGTATTACAATCTACTGTAGTAGGGTTAAAGACATCATTACTTCTATTGAATGCACTATGTTCTTGAAGATTAGCATTATTATTATTATTACTACCATCATCACTATTATCATTACCATTACTACCACCATCATTATTATTTACACCATTATCAACATTTCTATTATTATTACTACTACCATCATCATTATTATTACCACCATTACTATTATTGATTTCATTTATTATTTCTTTTTTTGTTTTTTCAAAATTTTTTTCCCCACTTCAGCGAAAAAATTATTGAACTCTTCTGCTTTAGCACTTACATCTACCTCATCGGGTATAATTGATATGTTACTACTTTTATTACATACATACATACATACATACATACATACATACATACATACATACATACATACATACATACATACATACATACACACATACATACACACATACATACACACATACATACACACATACATACATACATACGTACGTACGTACGTACGTACGTACGTACGTACCTACGTACGTACATACGTACATACATACATACATACATACATACATACATACATACATACATACATGCATACATACATACATACATACATACATACATACATACATACATACATACATACATACATACATACATACATACATGCATACATACATACATACATACATATATACATACATACATACATACATACATACATACATACATACATACATGCATACATACATACAACATACATACATACATACATACATACATACATACATACATACATACATACATACATACATACATACATACATACATACATACATACATACATACATACGAGATTGATTGATGGATAGCGAGAAAGAGAAAGAGAAAAGCGTTTCCATAATACATTTATCCAGATGGTAGGGTGTCATTCCCCCAGTATGTATTATCTATCATACAAAACCTCCAGTTGTTTTTTTACGTTTTGTTAATCATTTATCTTTTCTGATGTTTTTCTTGGTTATATCTAATCATTTCATTTCTGTCTTTTCTTGATTTTATTAAAAAATATAACATTAAAAACGAAAAAATGCACTATTTTTCGAAAGCACTTAAGTTTTTTTTTATCATGATAAATATGACAACATTTCTCTCTCTCTCTCTCTCTCTCTCTCTCTCTCTCTCTCTCTCTCTCTCTCTCTCTCTCTCTCTCTCTCTCTCTCTCTCTCTCTCTCTCTCTCTCTCTCTCTCTCTCTCTCTCTCTATTTAGGTGCACCTGTCCGGATCACCCCAGCTATACCTGCTCGTCAACGAATTCATCCCTTTGTGAAGAGCCTTCTTGACCGTCTGGAGCCCCGCTTTGCACCTGTCAAGTGGCTTGCCAACAATGCTGCAGGAGTCTCCATCCCAGTGGCGAGGACCCTCTACATCCTACTACTTCGGTCAGTGGTTGACTATCTGTCTCCTGCCTTGTGTCAACTTCCTAAACCAGCTCTCGAGCCACTTGAAAAGTTCCAGAATCGAGTCATGAGATTTATCTTGGGATGTTCTCTCTCTACCCGTATTGTGAGTATGCAGTTGGAGCTCAACTTACCCCCTCTTGTGGAGAGGATTTATGCCAATGTGTCCTATTTTACTGTTAAGTGTCTTCACTACCCCTTTCTTGCTCCGTACTTCTCTGCTGTCATGAGGACGTCCCTTGATCCAGACGCACCCAGGCTCCCACTTCGAGCAGGAGGTCATAACCTTATCAGGGTGGTGAGTGACATTCTCCGTGGCCTTGACATCGACCTGCCAGTGCAGGCGGCTGTCCCAGATTTACCACCCTGGCGTGTCCCCCTCCCCGCTGTCACATATACACCGACCTCGAAGGATGTCTATCCCCCCTTGCAGAGACAGTTAGCTCTGGAGACTATCGCTGATGTATCCACGTCTGTCCCTGCAGCACACCACGTCTATGTTGATGGTTCTGTGCAAGCAGATGGGAGGGCGGCATGTGCTGTGTTTTCCCCCACCATGGAGCCGCCTGTGCCGGCTGATTCATGGATTGGCCGTAGACTACCCACCTCGTCGAGCTCCACCTACTGTGAACTGAATGCCATCTTGGATGCCGGGACTCTCCTTGTTCGACGACGAGTGAATGGGGTAATAATTTGTGACTCCCAATCGGCCCTACAAGCCCTATCCTCGCCAAGACCTATCTGTGGCCGTGCTGTGGGAGATATACTATGTCGCCTCGCAGCCGCTCGGGATGCTTCTCTTGTTGTGTCATTTGTGTGGACTCCATCCCACATTGGGCTGACTGGCAACGACACAGCGGATCGTCTTGCCAAGGCGGCCTGTATGCTGGATGGGCATGCTGTGGACGCTGAGCCCTCCCTCCGATGCCTACGTAACATCATCTACTCAGCTGGGTTTGCCATGACGGTCCAGCGCAGGGACACGGAGAGGGCCAACAGTGTGTCCATACAGCACCATGATCACTTCCTTCACAGTCGCTACAAGTATCGCAGACGCGGGTTAATGGTGCGGAAAAACAATGTAGTTAGTGCTCGGCTCAGAATGGGGTATCGGCCTTTATGGCAGGTCTCCCAGACTCTAGATATGCCACAGTACACCTCCTGTACATTAT
>JAXCGZ010002052.1:62500-72500 GCA_037179515.1 Halocaridina rubra | reverse complement strand
GAGGCGTCCTCCGGAAGGAGGTTTTGCCCCGAGGCGCCCTCCGGGAGGGGGCTTTGCCCCCAGGCGCCCTCCGGGAGGGGGCTTTGCCCCCAGGTGGCCTCCGAGAGTGGGCTAGCCCCGAGGCGCCCTCCGGGAGGGGGCTAGCCAAGAGGCGCCCTCCGGGAGGGGGCTAGCCCCGAGGCGCCCTCCCGGAGGGGGCTTTGCCCCGAGGCGCCCTCCGGGAGGAGGCTTTGCCCCCAGGCGCCCTCAGGGAGGGGGCTTTGCCCCGAGGCGCCCTTCGGGAGGGGGCTTTGCCCCAAGGCACCCTCCGGGAGGGGGCTTTGGCCCGAGGCGCCCTCCGGGAGGATGCTTTGCCCCGAGGCGCCCTCCAGGAGGGGGCTTTGCCCCGAGGCGCCCTCCGGGAGGGGGCTTTCCCCAGAGGCGCCCTCCGGGAGGGGGCTTTGCCTCGAGGCGCCCTCCGGGAGGGGGCTTTGCCCCGAGGCGCACTCCGGGAGGGGGCTTTGCCCCCAGGCACCCTCCGGGAGGGGACTTTGCCAAGAGGCGCCCTCCGGAGGGGGGATTTTGCCCCGAGGCGCCCTCCAGAGGGGGGGCTTTGTGCCGAGGCGCCCTCCGGAGGAGGGGCTTTGCCCCGAGGCGACCTCCGGGAGGGGGCTTTGCCCCAAAGAGCCTTCCGGGAGCGGGCTTTGCCCCGAGGCGCCCTCTGGGAGGGGGCTTTGCCCCGAGGTTCCCTCCGGGAGGGGGCCTTGCCCCCAGGCGACCTCCGGGAGGGGGCTTTGCCCCGAGACGCCCTCCGGGAGGGGGCTTTGCCCCGAGGCGCCCTCCGGGAGGGGGCTTTGCCCCGAAGCGACCTCAGGGAGGGGGCTTGGCCCCTAGGTGCCCTCTGGGGGGGCTTTGCCCCGAAGCGCCCTCCGGGGGGGCTTTTCCCCGAGGCGCCCTCCGGGAGGGGGCTTTGGCCCGAGGCGCCCTCCGGGAGGAGGCCTTGCCCCGAGGCGCCCTCCGGGAAGGGGCTTTGCCCCCAGGTGCCCTCCGGGAGGGGGCTTTGATAAGAGGCGCCCTCCGGAGGGGGGCTTTGCCCCGAGGCGCCCTCCGGGAGGGGGCCTTGCCCCCAGGCGACCTCCGGGAGGGGGCTTTGCCCCGAGACGCCCTCCGAGAGGGGGCTTTGCCCCGAGGCGCCCTCCGGGAGGGGGCTTTGCCCCGAAGCGACCTCAGGGAGGGGGCTTGGCCCCTAGGCGCCCTCCGGGGGGGCTTTGCCCCGAGGCGCCCTCCGGCGGGGCTTTTCCCCGAGGCGCCCTCCGGGAGGGGGCTTTGGCCCGAGGCGCCCTCCGGGAGGAGGCCTTGCCCCGTGGCGACCTCCGGGAAGGGGCTTTGCCCCCAGGCGCCCTCCGGGAGGGGGCTTTGCCAAGAGGCACCCTCCGGAGGGGGGCTTTGCCCCGAGGCGCCCTTAGGGAGGGCTTTTCCCCGAGGCGCCCTCCGGAAGGGGGCTTTGGCCCGAGGCGTCCTCCGGAAGGAGGTTTTGCCCCGAGGCGCCCTCCGGGAGGGGGCTTTGCCCCCAGGCGCCCTCCGGGAGGGGGCTTTGCCCCCAGGTGGCCTTAGAGAGTGGGCTAGCCCCGAGGCGCCCTCCGGGAGGGGGCTAGCCCCGAAGCGCCCTCCGGGAGGGGGCTAGCCCCGAGGCGCCCTCCGGGAGGGGGTTTTGCCCCGAGGCGCCCTCCGGGAGGAGGCTTTGCCCCCAGGCGCCCTCCGGGAGGGGGCTTTGCCCCGAGGCGCCCTTCGGGAGGGGGCTTTGCCCCGAGGCGCCCTCCGGGAGGGGGCTTTGCTCCGAGACGCCCTCCGGGAGGGGGCTTTGCTCCGAAGCGCCCTCTGGGAGGGGGCTTTGCCCCGAGGCGCCTTCCGGGAGGGGGCTAGCCCCGAGGGGCCCTCCGGGAGGGGGCTAGCCCCGAGGCGCCCTCCGGGAGGGAGCTTTGCCCCCAGGCGCCCTCCGGGAGGTTGCTTTGCCCCGAGGCGCCCTCCAGGAGTTGGCTTTGCCCGAGGCGCCCTCCGGGAGGGGGCTTTGCCCCGAGGCGCCCTCCGGGAGGGGGCTTTGCCCCGAGGCGCCCTCCTGGAGGGGGCTTTGCCCCGAGGCGCCCTCCGGGAGGGGGCTTTGCCCCGAGGAGTCCTCCGGGAGGGGGCTTTGCCCCGAGGCCCCCTCCGGGAGGGGGCTTTGCCCCGAGGCGCCCTCCGGGAGGGGGCTTTGCCCCGAGGCGCCCTCCGGGAGGGGGCTTTGCCCCGAGGCGCACTCCGGGAGGAGGCTTTGCCCCGAGGCGCCCTCCGGGAGGGGGCTTTGCCACGAGGCGCCCTCCGGGAGGGGGCTTTGCCCCGAAGCGCCCTCCGGGAGGGGGCTTTGCTCCGAGGCGCCCTCCGGAAGGGGGCTTTGCCCCGAGGCGCCCTCCGTGAGGGGGCTTTGCCCCGAGGCGCCCTCCGTGAGGGGGCTTTGCCTCGAGGCGCACTCCGGGAGGGGGCTTTGCCCCGAGACGCCCTCCGAGAGGGGGTTTGCCCCGTTAAGCCCTCCGGGAGGGATCTTTTCCCCGAGACGCACTCCGGGAGGGGGCTTTGCCCCATGTAGCCCTCCGGGAGTGAGCTTTGCCCCGAGACGCCCTCCGGGAGGGGGCTTTGCCCCGAGGCGCTCTCCGGGAGGTGGCTTTGCGCCGAGACGCCCTCCGGGAGGGGGATTTGCGCCGAGGCGCCCTCCGGGAGGGGGCTTTGCCCCGAGGCGCCCTCCGGGAAGGGGCTTTGCCCCGAGGCGCCTCCGGTAGGGGGCTTTGCTCCGAAGCGCCCTCCGGGAGGGGGCTTTGCTCCGAAGCGCCCTCCGGGAGGGTGCTTTGCCACGAGACGCCCTCCGGGAGGGGGCTTTGCCCCGAGGCGCCCTCCGGGAGGGGGCTTTGCCCCGAGGCGCCCTACGTGAGGGGGCTTTGCCCCGAGACGCCCTCCGGGAGGGGGCTTTGCCCCAAGGCGCCCTCCGTGAGGGGGCTTTGCCCCCAGGCGCCCTCCGGGAGGGGGCTTTTCCCCCAGGCGCCCTCTGGGAGGGAACTTTACCCCCTGGCGATCTCCGAGAGGGAGCTTTGCCCCCTGGCGCCCTCCAGGAGGGGGCTTTGCCCCAAGGCGCCCTCCGGGAATGGGCTTTGCCCCCAGGCGCCCTCCGGGAATGGGCTTTTCCCCGAGACGCCCTCCGGGAGGGGGCTTTGCCCTGAGACGCCCTCCGGGAGGGGGCTTTGCCCCGAGACGCCCTCCGGGAGATGGCTTTACCCCGAGACGCCCTCCGGGAGGGGGCTTTGCCCCGAGACGCCCTCCGGGAGGGGGCTTTGCCCTGAGACGCCCTCCGGGAGGGGGCTTTGCCCCCAGGCACCCTCCGGGAGGGGGCTTTGCCCCCAGGCGCCCTCCGGAAGGGGGCTTTGCCCCCAGGCGCCCTCCGAGAGGGGGCTTTGCCCCGAGACGCCCTCCGGGAGGGGGCTTTGACCTGAGACGCCCTCCGAGAGGGGGCTTTGCCCCCAGGCGCCCTCCGGGAGGGGGCTTTGCCCCCAGGCGCCCTCCGGGAGGGGGCTTTGCCCCGAGGCGCCCTCCGGGAGAGGGCTTTGCCCCAGGCGCCCTACGGGAGGGGGCTTTGCCCCGAGGCGCCCTCCGGGAAGGTGCTTTGCCCCGAGGCGCCTCCGGGAGGGGGCTTTGCTCCGAGGTGCCCTCCGGGAGGGGGCTTTGCTCCGAGGCGCCCTCCGGGAGGGGGTTTTGACCCGAGGCGCCCTCCGGGAGGGGGCTTTGCCCCGAGGCGCCCTCTGGGAGGGGGCTTTGCCCCGAGGCGCCCTCCGGGAGGGGGCTTTGCCCCCAGGCGCCCTCCGGGAGGGGGCTTTGCCCCCACGCGCCCTCCAGGAGGGGGCTTTTCCTACAGGCGCCCTTCGGGAGGGGGCTTTACCCCAAGTCGTCCTTCAGGAGGGGGCTTTGCCCCCAGGCGCCCTCCGGGAATGGGCTTTGCCCCCAGGCGCCCTCCGGGAGGGGGCTTTGCCCCGAGACGCCCTCCGGGAAGGGGGTTTGCCCCGAGATGCCCTCCGGGAGATGGCTTTGCCCCGAGACGCCCTCCGGGAGGGGGCTTTGCCCAGACACGCCCTGCGGGAGGGGTTCTTTGCCCCAAGACGCCCTCCGGGAGGGGGTTTTGAAACCCAGGCCCCCTCCGAGAGGGGGCTTTGCCCCCAGGCGCCCTCCGGGAGGGGGCTTTGCCCCAAGGCGCCCTCCGGGAGGGGGCTTTGCCCCCAGGCGCCCTCCGAGAGAGGGTTTTGCCACAGGCGCCCTACGGGAGGGGGCTTTGCCCCGAGGCGCCTCCGGGAGGGGGCTTTGCTCCGAGGCACCCTCCGGGAGGGGGCTTTGACCCGAGGCGCCCTCCGGGAGGGGGCTTTGCCACGAGGCGCCCTCCTGGAGGGGGTTTTGCCCCGAGGCGCCCTCCGGGAGGGGGCTTTGCCCCAAGACGCCCTCCGGGAGGGGGCTTTGCCTTCAGGCGCCCTCCGGGAGGGGGCTTTGCCCCCAGGCGCCCTCCGGGAGGGGGCTTTTCCTACAGGCGCCCTTCGGGAGGGGGCTTTACCCCCAGGCGCCCTCCAGGAGGGGGCTTTGCCCCCAGGCGCCCTCCGGGAATGGGCTTTGCCCCCAGGCGCCCTACGGGAATGGGCTTTGCCCCGAGACGCCCTCCCGGAGGGGGCTTTGCCCCGAGACGCCCTCCGGGAGGGGGCTTTGCCCCGAGACGCCCTCCGGGAGATGGCTTTGCCCCGAGACGCCCTCCGGGAGGGGGCTTTGCCCCGAGACGCCCTGCGGGAGGGGGCTTTGCCCTGAGACGCCCTCCGGGAGGGGGCTTTGCCCCCAGGTGCCCTCCGGGAGGGATCTTTGCCCCCAGGCGCCCTCCGGGAGGGGGCTTTGCCCCCAGGCGCCCTCCGGGAAGGGGCTTTGCCCCAAGACGCCCTCCGGGAGGAGGCTTTGCTCCGAGGCGCCCTCCGGGAGGGGGCTTTGCCCCCAGGTGCCCTCCGGGAGGGATCTTTGCCCCCAGGCGCCCTCCGGGAGGGGGCTTTGCCCCGAGACGCCCTGCGGGAGGGGGCTTTGCCCTGAGACGCCCTCCGGGAGGGGGCTTTGCCCCCAGGTGCCCTCCGGGAGGGATCTTTGCCCCCAGGCGCCCTCCGGGAGGGGGCTTTGCCCCCAGGCGCCCTCCGGGAACGGGCTTTGCCCCGAGACGCCCTCCGGGAGGGGGCTTTGCCGCGAGGCGCCCTCCGGGAGGGGGCTTTGCCCCGAGGCGCCCTCCGGGAGGGGGCTTTGCCCCGAGGCGCCCTCCGGGAGGGGGCTTTGCCCCGAGGCGCCCTCCGGGAGGGGGCTTTGCCCCGAGGCGCCCTCCGGAAGGGGGCTTTGCACCGAGGCGCCCTCCGGGAGGGGGCTTTGCCCCGAGACGCCCTCCGGGAAGGGGGTTTGCCCCGAGACGCCCTCCGGGAGGGCGCTTTGCCCCCAGGCGCCCACCGGGAGGGGGCTTTGCCCCGAGACGCCCTCCGGGAGGGGGCTTTGCCCCCAGGCGCCCTCCGGGAGGGGGCTTTGCCCCCAGGTGCCCTCCGGGAGGGGGCTTTTCCTACAGGCGCCCTTCGGGAGGGGGCTTTACCCCCAGGCGCCCTCCAGGAGGGGGCTTTGCCCCCAGGCGCCCTCCGGGAATGAGCTTTGACCCCAGGCGCCCTCCGGGAATGGGCTTTGCCCCGAGACGCCCTCCGGGAATGGGCTTTGCCCCGAGACGCCCTCCGGGAGGGGGCTTTGCCCCGAGGCGCCCTCCGGGAGGGGGCTTTGCCACGAGGCGCCCTCCGGGAGGGGGCTTTGCCCCGAGGCGCCCTCCGGGAGGGGGTTTTGCCACGAGGCGCCCTCCGGGAGGGGGCTTTGCTCCGAAGCGCCCTCCGGGAGGGGGCTTTGCTCCAAGGCGCCCTCCGGAAGGGGGCTTTGCACCGAGGCGCCCTCCGGGAGGGGGCTTTGCCCCGAAGCACCCTCCGGGAGGGATCTTTTCCCCGAGACGCCCTCCGGGAGGGGGCTTTGCCCCGTGTAGCCATCAGGGAAGGGGCTTTTCCACGAGGCGCTCTCCGGGAGGGGGCTTTGCGCTGAGACGCCCTCCGGGAGGGGGATTTGCGCCGAGGCGCCCTCCGGGAGGGGGCTTTGCCCCGAAGCGCCCTCCGGGAAGGGGCTTTGCCCCGAGGCGCCCTCCGGGAGGGGGCTTTGCCCCGAGGCGCCCTCCGGCTGGGGGCTTTGCCCCGAGGCGCACTCCGGGAGGAGGCTTTGCTCCGAGGCGCCCTCCGGGAGGGGGCTTTGCCACGAGGCGCCCTCTGGGAGGGGGCTTTGCTCCGAAGCGCCCTCCGTGAGAGGGCTTTGATCCGAGGCGCCCTCCGGAAGGGGGCTTTGCCCCGAGGCGCCCTTCGGGAGGGGGCTTTGCCCCGAGGTGCCCTCCGGGAGGGGGCTTTGCCTCGAGGCGCACTCCGGGAGGGGGCTTTGCCCCGAGACGCCCTCCGAGAGGGGGTTTGCCCCGTGAAGCCCTCCGGGAGGGATCTTTTCCCCGAGACGCCCTCCGGGAGGGGGCTTTGCCCCGTGTAGCCCTCCGGGAGTGAGCTTTGCCCCAAGACGCCCTCCGGGAGGGGGCTTTGCCCCGAGGCGCTCTCCGGGAGGGGGCTTTGCGCCGAGACGCCCTCCGGGAGGGGGATTTGCGCCGAGGCGCCCTCCGGGAGGGGGCTTTGCCCCGAGGCGCCCTCCGGGAAGGGGCTTTGCCCCGAGGCGCCTCCGGGAGGGGGCTTTGCTCCGAGGCGCCCTCCGGGAGAGGGCTTTGCCACGAGACGCAATCCTGGAGGGGGCTTTCCCCCGAGGCGCCCTCCGGGAGGGGGCTTTGCCCCGAGGCGCCCTCCGTGAGGGGGCTTTGCCCCGAGACGCCCTCCGGGAGGGGGCTTTGCCCCCAGGCGCCCTCCGGGAGGGGGCTTTGCCCCCAGGCGCCCTCCGGGAGGGGGCTTTTCCCCCAGGCGCCCTCCGGGAGGGGACTTTACCCCCTGGCGCCCTCCGGGAGGGGGCTTTGCCCCCTGGCGCCCTCCAGGAGGGGGCTTTGCAAGGCACCTTCCGGGAATGGGCTTTGCCCCCAGGCGCCCTCCGGGAATGCACTTTGCCTCGAGACGCCCTCCGGGATGGGGCTTTGCCCCGAGACGCCCTCCGGGAGGGGGCTTTGCCCCGAGTCGCCCTCCGGGAGATGGCTTTACCCCGAGACGCCCTCCAGGAGGGGGCTTTGCCCCGAGACGCCCTCCCGGAGGGGGATTTGCCCTGAGACGCCCTCCGGGAGGGGGCTTTGCCCCCAGGTGCCCTCCGGGAGGGGGCTTTGCCCCCAGGTGCCCTCCGGGAGGGGGCTTTGCCCCCAGGCGCCCTCCGGGAGGGGGCTTTGCCCCGAGACGCCCTCCGGGAGGGGGCTTTGCCCCGAGACGCCCTCCGGGAGGGGGCTTTACCCTGAGGCGCCCTCCGGGAGGGGGCTTTGACCCGAGACGCCCTCCAAGTGGGGGCTTTGCCCCCAGGAGCCCTCCGGGAGGGGGCTTTGCCTCCAGGCGCCCTACGGGGGGGGGCTTTGCCCCTTGGCGCCCTCCGGGAAGGGGCTTTGCTCCGAGGCGCCTCCGGGAGGGGGCTTTGCTCCGAGGCGCCCTCCGGAGGGGGCTTTGCTCCGAGGCACAATCCGGGAGGGGGCTTTGCCACGAGGCGCCCTCCGGGAGGGGGCTTTGACCCGAGGCGCCCTCCGGGAGGGGGCTTTGCCCCGAGGCGCCCTCCGGGAGGGGGCTTTGCCCCGAGACGCCCTCCGGGAGGGGGCTTTGCCCCCAGGCACCCTCCGGGAGGGGGTTTTGCCCCCTGGCGCCCTCCGGGAGGGGGCTTTTCCTACAGGCGCCCTTCGGGAGGGGGCTTTCCCCCAGGCGCCCTCCAGGAGGGGGCTTTGACCCCAGGCGCCCTCCGGGAATGGGCTTTGCCCCGAGACGCCCTCCGGGAGGGGGCTTTGCCCCGAGACGCCCTCCGGGAGGGGGCTTTGCCCCGAGACGCCCTCCGGGAGGGGGCTTTGCCCCGAAACGCCCTCCGGGAGATGGCTTTGCCACGAGACGCCCTCCGGGAGGGAGCTTTGCCCCGAGACGCCCTGCGGGAGGGGTCTTTTCCCTGAGACGCCCTCCGGGAGGGGGCTTTGCCCCAAGGCGCCCTCCGGGAGGGGGCTTTGCCCCCAGGCGCCCTCCGGGAGGGGGCTTTGCCCCCAGGCGCCCTCCGGGAAGGTGCTTTGCCCCGAGACGCCCTCCGGGAGGGGGCTTTGACCCGAGACGCCCTCCGGGAGGGGGCTTTGACCCGAGACGCCCTCCGAGAGGGGGCTTTGCCCCCAGGAGCCCTCCGGGAAGGGGCTTTGCCCCCAGGCGCCCTCCTTGAGGCGTCTTTGCCCCCAGGTGCCCTCCGGGAGGGGGCTTTGCCCCAGGCACCCTCCGGGAGGGGGCTTTGCCCCGAGGCGCCCTCCGGGAAGGGGCTTTGCCCCAAGGCGCCTCCGGGTGGGGGCTTTGCTCCGAGGCGCCCTCCATGAGGGGGCTTTGCCCCGAGACGCCCTCCGGGAGGGGGCTTTGCCCCGAGACGCCCTCCGGGAGGGGGCTTTGCCCCGAGACGCCCTCCGGGAGGGGGCTTTGCCCCGAGGCGACTTCCGGGAGGGGGCATGGCCCCCAGGCGCCCTCCGGGATGGGGTTTTTCCCCGAGGCACCCTCCGGGAGGGGGCTTTGCCCCCAGGAGCCCTCCGGGAGGGGTCTTTGACCCCGAGTCGCCCTCCGAGAAGGCGCTTTGCCCCGAGGCGCCCTCCGGGAGGGGGCTATGCTCCGAGGCGCCCTCCGGGAGTTAGTTTTTCCCCGAGGCGCCCTTCGGGAGGGGGCTTTGGCCCGAGGCGCCCTCCGGGAGGAGACCTTTCCCCGAGGCGCCCTCCGGGAGGGGGCTTTGCCCCCAGGCGCCCTCCGGGAGGGGGCTTTGCCCCCAGGAGCCCTCCGGGAGGGGGCTTTGACCCCGAGTCGCCCTCCAGGAGGGGGCTTTGCCCCGAGGCGCCCTCCGGGAGGGGGCTATGCTCCGAAGCGCCCTCCGGGAGTTAGTTTTTCCCCGAGGCCCCCTCCGGGAGTGGGCTTTGCTCCGAGGCGCCCTCCGGGAGGGGGCTTGGCCCCGAGGCGCCCTCCGAGAGGGGGCTTTGCCCCGAGGCGCCCTCCGGGAGGGGGCTTTGCCCCAAGGCGCCCTCCGGGAGGGGGCTTTGCCCCGAGACGCCCTCCGGGAGGGGGCTTTGCCCCAAGTCGCCCTCCGGGAGGGGGCTTTGCCCCGAGACGCCCTCCGGGAGGGGGCTTTGCCCCGAGACGCCCTCCGGGAGGGGGCTTTGCCCCGAGGCGCCCTCCGGAAGGGGGCTTTGCCCCGAGTAGCCCTCCGGGAGAGGGCTTTGCCCCGATTCGCCCTCCGGGAAGGGGCTTTGCCCCCAGGCGCCCTCCTTGAGGGGGCTTTGCCCCGAGACGCCCTACGGGAGGGGGCTTTGCCCCGAGGCGCCCTCCGGGAGGGGGTTTTTCCCCGAGGCGCCCTCCGGGAGGGGGCTTTGCCCCCAGGAGCCCTCCGGGAGGGGGCTTTGACCCCGAGTCGCCCTCCGGGAGGGGGCTTTGCCCCGAGGCGCCCTCCGGGAGGGGGCTATGCTCCGAGGCGCCCTCCGGGAGTTAGTTTTTCCCCGAGGCGCCCTCCGGGAGGGGGCTTTGGCCCGAGGCGCCCTCCGGGAGGAGACCTTGCCCCGAGGCGCCCTCCAGGAGGGGGCTTTGCCCCAAGGCGCCCTCCGGGAGGTGGCTTTGCCCCCAGGCGCCCTCCGGGAGGGGGCTTTGCCCCGAGGTGCCCTCCGGGGGGGCTTTGCCCCGAGGCGCCCTCCGGGGGGGCTTTTCCTCGAGGCGCCCTAAGGAAAGGGGCTTTGGCCCAAAGCGCCCTC
>JAXCGZ010002052.1:22500-55000 GCA_037179515.1 Halocaridina rubra | reverse complement strand
CCGAGGCGCCCTCCGGGAGGGGGCTTTGCCCCGAGACGCCCTCCGGGAGGGGGCTTTGCCCCGAGACGCCCTCCGGGAGGGGGCTTTGCCCTGAGGCGCCCTCCGGGAGGGGGCTTTGACCCGAGACGCCCTCCGGGAGGGGGTTTTGCCCCCAGGCGCCCTCCGGGAGGGGGCTTTGCCCCCAGGCGCCCTCCGGGAGGGGGCTTTGCCCACAGGCGCCCTACGGGAGAGGGGTTTGCCAAAGGCGCCCTACGGGAGGGGGCTTTGCCCCGAGACGCCCTCCGGGAAGGGGCTTTGCCCCGAGGCGCCTCCGGGAGGGGGCTTTGCTCCGAGGTGCCCTCCGGGAGGGGGCTTTGTTCCGAGGTGCCCTCCGATAGGGGGCTTTGCCCCGAGGCGCCCTCCGGGAGGGGGCTTTGACCCGAGGCGCCCTCCGGGAGGGGGCTTTGCCCCGAGGCGCCCTCCGGGAGGGGGCTTTGCCCCGAGGCGCCCTCCGGGAGGGGGCTTTGCCCCCAAGCACCCTCCGGGAGGGGGCTTTGTCCCCAGGCGCCCTCCGGGAGGGGGCTTTTCCTACAGGCGCCCTTCCGGAGGGGGCTTTACCCCAAGGCGCCCTCCGGGAGGGGATTTTGCCCCGAGACGCCCTCCGGGAAGGGGGTTTGCCCCGAGACGCCCTCCGGGAGATGGCTTTGCCCCGAGACGCCCTCCGGGAGGGGGCTTTGCCCCAAGACGCCCTGCGGGAGGGGGCTTTGCCCTGAGACGCCCTCCGGGAGGGGGCTTTGAAACCCAGGCGCCCTCCGGGAGTTGGCTTTGCCCCCAAGCGCCCTCCGGGAGGGGGCTTTGCCCAAGGCGCCCTCCGGGAGGGGGCTTTGCCCCCAGGCGCCTTCCGGGAGAGGGCTTTGCCCCAGGCGCCCTACGGGAGGGGGCTTGGCCCCGAGGCGCCCTCCGGGAAGGGGCTTTGCCCCGAGGCGCCTCCGGGAGAGGGCTTTGCCCCAGGCGCCCTACGGGAGGGGGCTTGGCCCCGAGGCGCCCTCCGGGAAGGGGCTTTGCCCCGAGGCGCCTCCGGGAGGGGGCTTTGCTCCGAGGCGCCCTCCGGGAGGGGGCTTTGCTCCGAGGCGCCCTCCGGGAGGGGGCTTTGCCCCGAGGCGCCCTCCGGGAGGGGGCTTTGACTCGAGGCGCCCTCCGGGAGGGGGCTTTGCCTCGAGGCGCCCTCCGGGAGGGGGCTTTGCCCCGAGACGCCCTCCGGGAGGGGGCTTTGCCCCCAGGCGCCCTCCGGGAGGTGGCTTTGCCCCCAGGCGCCCTCCGGGAGGGGGCTTTTCCTACATGCGCCCTTCGGGAGGGGGCTTTACCCCCAGGCGCCCTCCAGGAGGGGGCTTTGCCCCCAGGCGCCCTCCGGGAATGGGCTTTGCCCCCAGGCGCCCTCCGGGAATGGGCTTTGCCCCGAGACGCCCTCCGGGAGGGGACTTTGCCCCGAGACGCCCTCCGGGAGGGGGCTTTGCCCGAGACGCCCTCCGGGAGATGGCTTTGCCCCGAGACGCCCTCCGGGAGGGGGCTTTGCCCCGAGACGCCCTGCAGGAGGGGGCTTTGCCCTGAGACGCCCTCCGGGAGGGGGCTTTGCCCCCAGGCGCCCTCCGGGAGGGGGCTTTGCCCCCAGGCGCCCTCCGGGAGGGTGCTTTGCCCCCAGGCGCCCTCCGGGAAGGGGCCTTGCCCCGAGACGCCCTCCGGGAGGGGGCTTTGCCCCGAGGCGCTCTCCGGGAGGGGGCTTTGCCCCGAGGCGCCCTCCGGGAGGGGGCTTTGCCCCGAGGCGCCCTCTGGGAGGGGGCTTTGCCCCGAGGCGCCCTCCGGCAAGGGGGCTTTGCCCCGAGGCGCCCTCCGGGAGGGGGCTTTGCCCCGAGGCGCACTCCGGGAAGAGGCTTTGCTCCGAGGCGCCCTCCGTGAGGGGGCTTTGCCACGAGGCGCCCTCCGGGAGGGGGCTTTGCTCCGAAGCGCCCTCCGGGAGGGGGCTTTGCTCCGAGGCGCCCTCCGGAAGGGGGCTTTGCACCGAGGCGCCCTCCGGGAGGGGGCTTTGCCCCGAGACGCCCTCCGGGAAGGGGCTTTGCCCCGAGACGCCCTCCGGGAGGGGGCTTTGCCCAGAGGCGCCCTCCGGGAGGGGGCTTTGCCCCGAGGCGCCCTCCGGGAGGGGACTTTGCCCCGAGGCGTCCTCCGGGAGGGGGCTTTGCCCCCAGGCGCCCTCCGGGAGGGGGATTTGCCCCGAGGCGCCCTCCGGGAGGGGGCTTTGCCCCGAGGCGCACTCCGGGAGGAGGCTTTGCTCCGAGGCGCCCTCCGGGAGGGGGCTTTGCCACGAGGCGCCCTCCGGGAGGGGCTTTGCTCCGAAGCGCCCTCCGGGAGGGGGCTTTGCTCCGAGACGCCCTCCGGAAGGGGGCTTTGCACCGAGGCGCCCTCCGGGAGGGGGCTTTGCCCCGAGGCGCCCTCCGGGAGGGGGCTTTGCCTCGAGGCGCACTCCGGGAGGGGGCTTTGCCCCGAGACGCCCTCCGAGAGGGGGTTTGCCCCGTGAAGCCCTCCGGGAGGGATCTTTTCCCCGAGACGCCCTCCGGGAGGGGGCTTTGCCCCGTGTAGCCCTCCGAGAAGGGGCTTTGCCACGAGGCGCTCTCCGGGAGGGGGCTTTGCGCTGAGACGCCCTCCGGGAGGGGGATTTGCGCCGAAGCGCCCTCCGGGAGGGGGCTTTGCCCCGAGGCGCCCTCCGGGAAGGGGCTTTGCCCCGAGGCGCCTCCGGGAGGGGGCTTTGCTCCGAGGCGCCCTCCTGGAGGGGGCTTTCCTCCGAGGCGCCCTCCGGGAGGGTGCTTTGCCACGAGACGCCCTCCGGGAGGGGGCTTTGCCCCGAGGCGCCCTCCGGGAGGGGGCTTTGTCCCCAGGCGCCCTCCGGGAGGGGGCTTTTCCCCCAGGCGCCCTCCGGGAGGGGGCTTTACCCCCAGGCGCCCTCCGGGAGGGGGCTTTGCCTCCAGGCGATCTCCGGGAGGGAGCTTTGCCCCCTGGCGATCTCTGGGAGGGAGCTTTGCCCCCTGGCGCCCTCCAGGAGGGGGCTTTGCCCCAAGGCGCCCTCCGGGAATGGGCTTTGCCCCCAGGCGCCCTCCGGGAATGGGCTTTGCCCCGTGTAGCCCTCCGGGAGTGAGCTTTGCCCCGAGACGCCCTCCGGGAGGGGGCTTTGCCCCGAGGCGCTCTCCATGAGGGGGCTTTGCGCCGAGACGCCCTCCGGGAGGGGGATTTGCGCCGAGGCGCCCTCCGGGAGGGGGCTTTGCCCCGATGCGCCCTCCGGGAAGGGGCTTTGCCCCAAGGCGCCTCCGGGAGGGGGCTTTGCTCCGAGGCGCCCTCCGGGAGGGGGCTTTGCTCCGAAGCGCCCTCCGGGAGGGTGCTTTGCCACGAGACGCCCTCCGGGAGGGGGCTTTGCCCCGAGGCGCCCTCCGGGAGGGGGCTTTGCCCCGAGGCGCCCTCCGTGAGGGGGCTTTGCCCCGAGACGCCCTCCGGGAGGGGGCTTTGCCCCCAGGCGCCCCCCGGGAGGGGGCTTTGCCCCCAGGCGCCCTCCGGAAGGGGGCTTTTCCCCCAGGCGCCATCCGGGAGTGGACTTTACCCCCAGGCGCTCTCCGAGAGGGGGCTTTGCCCCCAGGCGAACTCCGGGAGGGAGCTTTGCCCCCTGGCGACCTCCAGGAGGGGGCTTTGCCCCAAGGCGCCCTCCGGGAATGGGCTTTGCCCCCAGGCGCCCTCCGGGAATGGGCTTTGCCCCGAGACGCCCTCCAGGAGGGGGCTTTGCCCCGAGACGCCCTCCGGGAGGGGGCTTTGCCCCGAGACGCCCTCCGGGAGATGGCTTTACCCCGAGACGCCCTCCGGGAGGGGGCTTTGCCCCGAGACGCCCTCCGGGAGGGGGCTTTGCCCTGAGACGCCCTCCGGGAGGGGGCTTTGCCCCCAGGCGCCCTCCGGGAGGGGGCTTTGCCCCCAGGCGCCCTCCGGGAGGGGGCTTTGCCCCCAGGCGCCCTCCGGGAGGGGGTTTTGCCCCGAGACGCCCCCCGGGAGGGGGCTTTGCCCCGAGACGCCCTCCAGGAGGGGGCTTTGCCCTGAGGCGCCCTCCGGGAGGGGGCTTTGACCCGAGACGCCCTCCGGGAGGGGGCTTTGCCCCAAGGCGCCCTCCGGGAGGGGACTTTGCCCCCAGGCGCCCTCCGGGAGGGGGCTTTGCCCCCAGGCGCCCTCAGGGAGAGGGCTTTGCCCCAGGCGCCCTACGGGAGGGGGCTTTGCCCCGAGGCGCCCTCCGGGAAGGGGCTTTGCCCCGAGGCGCCTCCGGGAGGGGGCTTTGCTCCGAGGCGCCCTCCGGGAGGGGGCTTTGCTCCGAGGCGCCCTCCGGGAGGGGGCTTTACCCCGAGGCACCCTCCGGGAGGGGGCTTTGACCCGAGGCGCACTCCGGGAGGGGGCTTTGCCCCGAGGCGCCCTCCGTGAGGGGGCTTTGCCCCGAGACGCCCTCCGGGAGGGGGCTTTGCCCCCAGGCGCCCTCCGGGAGGGGGCTTTGCCCCCAGGCGCCCTCCGGGATGGGGCTTTTCCTACAGGCGCCCTTCGGGAGGGGGCTTTACCCCCAGGCGCCCTCCAGGTTGGGGCTTTGCCCCCAGGCGCCCTTCGGGAATGGGCTTTGCCCCCAGGCGCCCTCCGGGAATGGGCTTTGCCCCGAGACGCCCTCCGGGAGGGGGCTTTGCCCCGAGACGCCCTCCGGGAGGGGGCTTTGCCCCGAGACGCCCTCTGGGAGATGGCTTTGCCCCGAGACGCCCTCCGGGAGGGGGCTTTGCCCCGAGACGCCCTGCGGGAGGGGGCTTTGCCCTGAGACTCCCTCCGGCAGGGGTCTTTGCCCCCATGCGCCCTCCGGGAGGGGGCGATGCCCCCAGGCGCCCTCCGGGAGGGGGCTTTGCCCCCAGGCGCCCTCCGGGAAGGGGCTTTGCCCCGAGACGCCCTCCAGGAGGGGGCTTTGCCCCGAGGCGCCCTCCGGGAGGGGGCTTTACCCCGAGGCGCCCTCCGGGAGGGGGCTTTGCCCCGAAACGCCCTCCGGGAGGAGGCTTTGCCCCGAGGCGCACTCCGGGAGGAGGCTTTGCTCCGAAGCGCCCTCCGTGAGAGGTCTTTGCTCCGAGGCGCCCTCCGGAAGGGGGCTTTGCCCCGAGGCGCCCTCCGGGAGGGGGCTTTGCCCCGAGGCGCCCTCCGGGAGGGGGCTTTGCATCGAGGCGCACTCCGGGAGGGGGCTTTGCCCCGAGACGCCCTCCGATTGGGGGTTTGCCCCGTGAAGCCCTCCGGGAGGGATCTTTTCCCCGAGACGCCCTCCGGGAGGGGGCTTTGCCCCGTGTAGCCCTCCGGGAGTGAGCTTTGCCCCGAGACGCCCTCCGGGAGGGGGCTTTGCCCCGAGGCGCTCTCCAGGAGGGGGCTTTGCGCCGAGACGCCCTCCGGGAGGGGGATTTGCGCCGAGGCGCCCTCCGGGACGGGGCTTTGCCCCGAGGCGCCCTCCGGGAAGGGGCTTTGCCCCGAGGCGCCTCCGGGAGGGGGCTTTGCTCCGAGGCGCCCTCCGGTAGGGTGCTTTGCCACGAGACGCAATCCGGGAGGGGGCTTTCCCCCGAGACGCCCTCCGGGAGGGGGCTTTTCCCCGAGGCGCCCTCCGTGAGGGGGCTTTGCCCCGAGGCGCCCTCCGGGAGGGGGCTTTGCATCGAGGCGCCCTCCGGAAGGGGGCTTTGCCCCGAGGCGCCCTCCGGGAGGGGGCTTTGCCCCGAGGCGCCCTCCGGGAGGGGGCTTTGCATCGAGGCGCACTCCGGGAGGGGGCTTTGCCCCGAGACGCCCTCCGATTGGGGGTTTGCCCCGTGAAGCCCTCCGGGAGGGATCTTTTCCCCGAGACGCCCTCCGGGAGGGGGCTTTGCCCCGTGTAGCCCTCCGGGAGTGAGCTTTGCCCCGAGACGCCCTCCGGGAGGGGGCTTTGCCCCGAGGCGCTCTCCAGGAGGGGGCTTTGCGCCGAGACGCCCTCCGGGAGGGGGATTTGCGCCGAGGCGCCCTCCGGGACGGGGCTTTGCCCCGAGGCGCCCTCCGGGAAGGGGCTTTGCCCCGAGGCGCCTCCGGGAGGGGGCTTTGCTCCGAGGCGCCCTCCGGTAGGGTGCTTTGCCACGAGACGCAATCCGGGAGGGGGCTTTCCCCCGAGACGCCCTCCGGGAGGGGGCTTTTCCCCGAGGCGCCCTCCGTGAGGGGGCTTTGCCCCGAGACGTCCTCCGGGAGGGGGCTTTGCCCCCAGGCGCCCTCCGGGAGGGGGCTTTGCCCCCAGGCGATCTCCGGGAGGGAGGTTTGCCCCCTGGCGATCTCCGGGAGGGAGCTTTGCCCCCTGGCGCCCTCCAGGAGGGGGCTTTGCCCCAAGGCACCCTCCGGGAATGGGCTTTGCCCCCAGGCGCCCTCTGGGAATGCGCTTTGCCCCGAGACGCCCTCCGGGAGGGGGCTTTGCCCCGAGACGCCCTCCGGGAGATGGCTTTACCTCGAGACGCCCTCCAGGAGGGGGCTTTGCCCCGAGACGCCCTCCGGGAGGGGGCTTTGCCCTGAGACGCCCTCCGGGAGGGGGCTTTGCCCCCAGGCGCCCTCCGGGAGGGGGCTTTGCCCCCAGGCGCCCTCCGGGAGGGGGCTTTGCCCCGAGACGCCCTCCGGGAGGGGGCTTTGCCCTGAGGCGCCCTCCGGGAGGGGGCTTTGACCCGAGACGCCCTCCGAGTGGGGGCTTTGCCCCCAGCCGCCCTCCGGGAGGGGGCTTTGCCTCCAGGCGCCCTACGGGAGGGGGCTTTGCCCCTTGGCGCCCTCCGGGAAGGGGCTTTGCCCCGAGGCGCCTCCGGGAGGGGGCTTTGCTCCGAGGCGCCCTCCGGGAGGGGGCTTTGCTCCAAGGCACCCTCCGGGAGGGGGCTTTGCCCCGAGGCGCTCTCCAGGAGGGGGCTTTGCGCCGAGACGCCCTCCGGGAGGGGGATTTGCGCCGAGGCGCCCTCCGGGACGGGGCTTTGCCCCGAGGCGCCCTCCGGGAAGGGGCTTTGCCCCGAGGCGCCTCCGGGAGGGGGCTTTGCTCCGAGGCGCCCTCCGGTAGGGTGCTTTGCCACGAGACGCAATCCGGGAGGGGGCTTTCCCCCGAGACGCCCTCCGGGAGGGGGCTTTTCCCCGAGGCGCCCTCCGTGAGGGGGCTTTGCCCCGAGACGTCCTCCGGGAGGGGGCTTTGCCCCCAGGCGCCCTCCGGGAGGGGGCTTTGCCCCCAGGCGATCTCCGGGAGGGAGGTTTGCCCCCTGGCGATCTCCGGGAGGGAGCTTTGCCCCCTGGCGCCCTCCAGGAGGGGGCTTTGCCCCAAGGCACCCTCCGGGAATGGGCTTTGCCCCCAGGCGCCCTCTGGGAATGCGCTTTGCCCCGAGACGCCCTCCGGGAGGGGGCTTTGCCCCGAGACGCCCTCCGGGAGATGGCTTTACCTCGAGACGCCCTCCAGGAGGGGGCTTTGCCCCGAGACGCCCTCCGGGAGGGGGCTTTGCCCTGAGACGCCCTCCGGGAGGGGGCTTTGCCCCCAGGCGCCCTCCGGGAGGGGGCTTTGCCCCCAGGCGCCCTCCGGGAGGGGGCTTTGCCCCGAGACGCCCTCCGGGAGGGGGCTTTGCCCTGAGGCGCCCTCCGGGAGGGGGCTTTGACCCGAGACGCCCTCCGAGTGGGGGCTTTGCCCCCAGCCGCCCTCCGGGAGGGGGCTTTGCCTCCAGGCGCCCTACGGGAGGGGGCTTTGCCCCTTGGCGCCCTCCGGGAAGGGGCTTTGCCCCGAGGCGCCTCCGGGAGGGGGCTTTGCTCCGAGGCGCCCTCCGGGAGGGGGCTTTGCTCCAAGGCACCCTCCGGGAGGGGGCTTTGCCCCGAGGCGCCCTCCGGGAGGGGGCTTTGACCCGAGGCGCCCTCCGGGAGGGGGCTTTGCCCCCAGGCGCCCTCCAGGATGGGGTTTTGGCCCCAGGCGCCCTCCGGGAAGGGGCTTTTCCTACAGGCGCCCTTCGGGAGGGGGCTTTACCCCCAGGCGCCCTCCAGGAGGGGGCTTTGCCCCCATGCGTCCTCCGGGAATGGGCTTTGCCCCGAGACGCCCTCCGGGAGGGGGCTTTGCCCCGAGACGCCCTCCGCTAGGGGGCTTTGCCCCGAGACGCCCTCCGGGAGGGGGCTTTGCCCCGAGACGCCCTCCGGGAGATGGCTTTGCCCCGAGACGCCCTCCGGGAGGGGGCTTCGCCCCGAGACGCTCTGCGGGATGGGGCTTTGCCCTGAGACGCCCTCCGGGAGAGGGCCTTGCCCCCAGGCGCCCTCCGGGAGGGGGCTTTGCCCCCAGGCGCCCTCCGGGAGTGGGCTTTGCCCCCAGGCGCCCTCCGGGAAGGGGCTTTGCCCCGAGACGCCCTCCGGGAGGGGGCTTTGCCCCGAGACGCCCTCCGGAAGGGGGCTTTGCCCTCAGGCGCCCTCCGGGAGGGGGCTTTGACGCGAGACGCCCTCCGGGAGGGGGCTTTGCCCCCAGGAGCCCTCCGGGAAGGGGCTTTGCCCCCAGGCGCCCTCCGGGAGGGAGCTTTGCCCCGAGACGCCCTCCGGGAGGGGGCTTTGCCCCGAGACGCCCTCCGGGAGGGGGCTTTGCCCCCAGTTGCCTTCCGGGAGGGGGTTTTGCCCCCAGGCGCCCTCCGGGAGGGGGCTTCGCCCCCAGGCGCCCTCCGGGAGGGGGCTTTGCCCCGAGGCGCCCTCCGGGAGGGGGCTTTGCCCCGATTCGAACTCCGGGAAGGGGCTTTGCCCCCAGGCACCCTCCTTGAAGGGGCTTTGCCCCGAGACGCCCTCCGGGAGGGGGCTTTGCCCCGATTCGAACTCCGGGAAGGGGCTTTGCCCCCAGGCACCCTCCTTGAGGGGGCTTTGCCCCGAGACGCCCTCCGGGAGGGGGCTTTGCCCCGAGACGCCCTCCGGGAGGGGGCTTTGCCAAGAGGCGCCCTCCGGGAGGGGGCTTTGCCCCGGGACGCCCTCCGGGAGGGGGTTTTTACCCGAGGCGCCCTCCGGGTGGGGGCTTTGCCCCCAGGAGCCCTCCGGGAAGGGGCTTTGCCCCGAGTCACCCTCCGGGAGGGGGCTTTGCCCCGAGGCGCCCTCCGGGAGGGGGCTATGCTCCGAGGCGCCCTCCGGGAGGGGGTTTTTCCATGAGGCGCCCTCCGGGAGGGGGCTTTGCCACGAGGCGCCCTCCGGGAGGGGGCTTTGCCCCGAGGCTCCCTCCGGGAGGGGGCTTTGCCCCGAGGCGCCCTCCGGGAGGGGGCTTTGCCCCGAGGCGCCCTCCATGAGCGGGCTTGGCCCCGAGGCGCCCTCCGGGAGGGGGCTTAGCCCCGAGGCGCCCTCCGGGAGGGGGCTTGGCCCCTACTCGCCCTCCGGGAGGTGGCTTGGCCCCGAGGCGCCCTCCGGGAAGGGGCTTTCCCCCGAGGCGCCCTCCGGGAGGGGGCTTTGCCCCGAAGCGCACTCCAAGAGGGGGCTTTGCCCCGAGACGCCCTCCGGGAGGGGGCTTTGCCCCGAGACGCCCTCCGGGAGGGGGCTTTGCCCCGAGACGCCCTCCGGGAGTGGGCTTTGCCCAGAGGCGCCCTCCGGGAGGGGGCTTTGCCCCGAGTCGCCCTCCGGGAGGGGGCTTTGCCCCGATTCAAACTCCGGGAAGGGGCTTTGCCCCCAGGCGCCCTCCTTGAGGGGCCTTTGCCCCGAGACGCCCTCTGGGAGGGGGCTTTGCCCCGAGGCGCCCTCCGGGAGGGGGCTTTGCCCCGAGACGCCCTCCGGGAGGGGGCTTTGCCCCGAGACGCCCTCCGGATGGGGGCTTTGCCCCGAGACGCCCTCCGGGAGGGGGCTTTGCCCCGAGGTGCCCTCCAGGGAGGGAGGGCTTGGCCCCCAGGCGCCCTCCGGGAGGGGGTTTTTCCCCGAGGCGCCCTCCGGGAGGGGGCTTTGCCCCCAGGAGCCCTCCGGGAGTGGGCTTTGACCCCGAGTCGCCCTCCGGGAGGTGGCTTTGCACCCAGGCGCCCGCCGGGAATGGGCTTTGCCCCCAGGCGCCCTCCGGGAGGGGGCTTTGCCTCCAGGCGCCCTCCGGGAGGGAACTTTGCCCCGAGGCGCCCTCCGGGAGGGGGCTTTGCCCCGATTCGAACTCCGGGAAGGGGCTTTGCCCCCAGGCACCCTCCTTGAGGGGGCTTTGCCCCGAGACGCCCTCCGGGAGGGGGCTTTGCCCCGAGACGCCCTCCGGGAGGGGGCTTTGCCAAGAGGCGCCCTCCGGGAGGGGGCTTTGCCCCGGGACGCCCTCCGGGAGGGGGCTTTGCCCCGAGACGCCCTCCGGGAGGGGGCTTTACCCCGAGACGCCCTCCGGGAGGGGGCTTTGCCCCGAAACGCCCTCCGGGAGGGGGCTTTGCCCCGAGACGCCCTCCGGGAGGGGGCTTTGCCCCGAGACCCCCTCCGGGAAAGAGTTTTGCCCCCAAGCGCCCTCCGGGAGGGGGCTTTGCCCCCAGGCGCCCTCCGGGAGGGGGCTTTGCCCCAAGGCGCCCTCCGGGAGGGGGCTTTGCCCCGAGACGCCCTCAGGGAGGAGGCTTTGCCCCGAAGCGCCCTCCGGGAGGGGGCTTTGCCCCGAGTCGCCCTCCGGGAGGGGGCTTTACCCCGAGACGCCCTCCGGGAGGGGGCTTTGCCCCGAGACGCCCTCCGGGAGGGGGCTTTGCCCCGAGACGCCCTCCGGGAGGGGGCTTTGCCCCGAGACGCCCTCCGGGAGTGGGCTTTGCCCAGAGGCGCCCTCCGGGAGGGGGCTTTGCCCCGAGTCGCCCTCCGGGAGGGGGCTTTGCCCCGATTCGAACTCCGGGAAGGGGCTTTGCCCCCATGCGCCCTCCTTGAGGGGCCTTTGCCCCGAGACGCCCTCTGGGAGGGGGCTTTGCCCCGAGGCGCCCTCCGGGAGGGGGCTTTGCCCCGAGACGCCCTCCGGGAGGGGGCTTTGCCCCGAGACGCCCTCCGGGTGGGGGCTTTGTCCCGAGACGCCCTCGGGGAGGGGGCTTTGCCCCGAGGTGCCCTCCAGGGAGGGAGGGCTTGGCCCCCAGGCGCCCTCCGGGAGGGGGTTTTTCCCCGAGGCGCCCTCCGGGAGGGGGCTTTGCCCCCAGGAGCCCTCCGGGAGTGGGCTTTGACCCCGGGTCGCCCTCTGGGAGGGGGCTTTGCACCCAGGCGCCCTCCGGGAATGGGCTTTGCCCCCAGGCGCCCTCCGGGAATGGGCTTTGCCCCGAGACGCCCTCCGGGAGGGGGTTTTGCTCCGAGACGCCCTCCGGGAGGGGGTTTTTGCCCCGAGACGCCCTCCGGGAGGGGGCTTTTCCCCGAGACGCCCTCCGGGAGGGGGCTTTGCCCCCAGGCGCCCTCAGGGAGGGGGCTTTGCCCCCAGGCGCCCTCCGGGAGGATGCTTTGCCCCGAGACGCCCTCCGGGAAGGGGCTTTGCCCCGAGACGCCTTCCGGGAGGGGACTTTGCCCCCAGGCGCCCTCCGGGAATGGGCTTTGCCCCGAGACGCCCTCCGGGAGGGGGCTCTGCCCCGAGACGCCCTCCGGGAATGGGCTTTACCCCGAGACGCCCTCCGGGAGGGAGCTTTGCTCCGAGACGCCCTCCGGGAGGGGGCTTTGCCCCGAGACGCCCTCCGGGGGGGGGCTTTGCCCCCAGGTGCCTTCCGGGAGGGGGCTTTGCCCCCAGGCGCCCTCCGGGAGGGGGCTTTGCCCCCAGGCGCCCTCCGGGAGGGGGCTTTGCCCCCAGGCGCCCTCCGGGAGGGGGCTTTGCCCCGAGGCGCCCTCCGGGAGGGGGCTTTGCCCCGATTCGAACTCCGGGAAGGGGCTTTGCCCACAGGCACCCTCCTTGAGGGGGCTTTGCCCCGAGACGCCCTCCGGGAGGGGGCTTTGCCCCCAGGCGCCCTCCGGGAGGGGGCTTTGCCCCGAGACGCCCTCCGGGAGGGGGCTTTGCCCCGAGACGCCCTCCGGGAGGGGGCTTTGCTCCGGGACGCCCTCCGGGAGGGGGCTTTGGCCAGAGACGCCCTCCGGGAGGGGGCTTTGCCCCGAGACGCCCTCCGGGAGGGGGCTTTGCCCCGAGACGCCCTCCGGGAGGGGGCTTTGCCCCGAGACGCCCTCCGGGAGGGGGCTTTGCCCCAAGACGCCCTCCTTTAGGGGGCTTTGCCCCCAGGCGCCCTCCGGGAGGGGGCTTTGCCCCAGGCGCCCTCCGGGAGGGGGCTTTGCCCCCAGGCGCCCTCCGGGAGGGGGCTTTGCCCCCAGGCGCCCTCCGGGATGGGGGCTTTGCCCCCAGGCGCCCTCCGGGAATGGGCTTTGCCCCGAGACGCCCTCCGGGAGGGTTCTTTGCCCCGAGACGCCCTCCGGGAGGGGGCTTTGCCTCGAGACGCCCTCCGGGAGGGTACTTTGCCCCCAGGCGCCCTCCGGGAGGGGGCTTTGCCCCGAGACGCCCTCCGTGAGGGGGCTTTGCCCCGAGACGCCCTCCGGGAGGGGGCTTTGCCCCGAGACGCCCTCCGGAACGGGGCTTTGCCACGAGACGCCCTCCGGGAGGGGGCTTTGCCCCGAGGTGCCCTCCGAAAGGGGGCTTTGCCCCGAGACGCCCTCCGGGAGGGGGCTTTGCCCCCAGGCGCCCTCCGGGAGGGGGCTTTGCCCACAGGCGCCCTCCGGGAGGATGCTTTGCCCCGAGATGCCCTCCGGGAGGGGGCTTTGCCCCGAGACGCCTTCCGTGAGGGGACTTTGCCCCCAGGCGCCCTCCGGGAATGGGCTTTGCCCCGAGACGCCCTCCGGGAGGGGGCTCTGCCCCGAGACGCCCTCCGGGAATGGGCTTTACCCCGAGACGCCCTCCGGGAGGGAGCTTTGCCCCGAGACGCCCTCCGGGAGGGGGCTTTGCCCCGAGACGCCCTCCGGAAGGGGGCTTTGCCCCCAGGTGCCTTCCGGGAGGGGGCTTTGCCCCCAGGCGCCCTCCGGGAGGGGGCTTTGCCCCGATTCGAACTCCGGGAAGGGGCTTTGCCCCCAGGCACCCTCCTTGAGGGGGCTTTGCCCCGAGACGCCCTCCGGGTGGGGGCTTTGCCCCGAGACGCCCTCCGGGAGGGGGCTTTGCCAAGAGGCGCCCTCTGGGAGGGGGCTTTGCCCCGGGACGCCCTCCGGGAGGGGGCTTTGCCCCGAGACGCCCTACGGGAGGGGGCTTTGCCCCGAGACGCCCTCCGGGAGGGGGCTTTGCCCCGAGACGCCCTCCGGGAGGGGGCTTTGCCCCGAGACCCCCTCCGGGTAAGAGTTTTGCCCACAGGCACCCTCCGGGAGGGGGCTTTGCCCCCAGGCGCCCTCCGGGAGGGGGCTTTGCCCCCAGGCGCCCTCCGGGAGGGGGCTTTGCCCCCAGGCGCCCTCCGGGAGGGGGCTTTGCCCCGAGACGCCCTCCGGGAGGGGGCTTTGCCCCGAGACGCCCTCCGGGAGGGGGCTTTGCTCCGGGACGCCCTCCGGGAGGGGGCTTTGCCCCGAGACGCCCTCCGGGTGGGGGCTTTGTCCCGAGACGCCCTCGGGGAGGGGGGTTGCCCCGAGGTGCCCTCCAGGGAGGGAGGGCTTGGCCCCCAGGCGCCCTCCGGGAGGGGGTTTTTCCCCGAGGCGCCCTTCGGGAGGGGGCTTTGCCCCCTTGAGCCCTCCGGGAGTGGGCTTTAACCCCGGGTCGCCCTCCGGGAGGGGGCTTTGCACCCAGGCGCCCTCCGGGAATGGGCTTTGCCCCCAGGCGCCCTCCGGGAATGGGCTTTGCCCCGAGACGCCCTCCGGGAGGGGGTTTTGCTCCGAGACGCCCTCCGGGAGGGGGTTTTTGCCCCGAGACGCCCTCCGGGAGGGGGCTTTTCCCCGAGACGCCCTCCGGGAGGGGGCTTTGCCCCCAGTCGCCCTCAGGGAGGGGGCTTTGCCCCCAGGCGCCCTCCGGGAGGATGCTTTGCCCCGAGACGCCCTCCGGGAAGGGGTTTTGCCCCGAGATGCCTTCCGGGAGGGGACTTTGCCCCCAGGCGCCCTCCGGGAATGGGCTTTGCCCCGAGACGCCCTCCGGGAGGGGGCTCTGCCCCGAGACGCCCTCCGGGAATGGGCTTTACCCCGAGACGCCCTCCGGGAGGGAGCTTTGCTCCGAGACGCCCTCCGGGAGGGGGCTTTGCCCCGAGACGCCCTCCGGAGGGGGCTTTGCCCCCAGGTGCCTTCCGGGAGGGGGCTTTGCCCCCAGGCGCCCTCCGGGAGGGGGCTTTGCCCCCAGGCGCCCTCCGGGAGGGGGCTTTGCCCCCAGGCGCCCTCCGGGAGGGGGCTTTGCCCCGAGGCGCCCTCCGGGAGGGGGCTTTGCCCCGATTCGAACTCCGGGAAGGGGCTTTGCCCACAGGCACCCTCCTTGAGGGGGCTTTGCCCCGAGACGCCCTCCGGGAGGGGGCTTTGCCCCGAGACGCCCTCCAGGAGGGGGCTTTGCCAAGAGGCGCCCTCCGGGAGGGGGCTTTGCCCCGAGACGCCCTCCGGGAGGGGGCTTTGCCCCGAGACGCCCTCCGGGAGGGGGCTTTGCCCCGAGACGCCCTCCGGGAGGGGGCTTTGCCCCGAGACCCCCTCCGGGAAAGAGTTTTGCCCCCAGGCGCCCTCCGGGAGGGGGCTTTGCCCCCAGGCGCCCTCCGGGTGGGGGCTTTGCCCCCAGGCGCCCTCCGGGAGGGGGCTTTGCCCCCAGGCGCCCTCCGGGAGGGGGCTTTGCCCCGAGACGCCCTCCGGGAGGGGGCTTTGCCCCGAGACGCCCTCCGGGAGGGGGCTTTGCTCCATGACGCCCTCCGGGAGGGGGCTTTGCCCCGAGACGCCCTCCGGGAGGGGGCTTTGCCCCGAGACGCCCTCCGGGAGGGGGCTTTGCCCCGAGACGCCCTCCGGGAGGGGGCTTTGCCCCGAGACGCCCTCCGGGAGGGGGCTTTGCCCCAAGACGCCCTCCTTTAGGGGGCTTTGCCCCCAGGCGCCCTCCGGGAGGGGGCTTTGCCCCAGGCGCCCTCCGGGAGGGGGCTTTGCCCCCAGGCGCCCTCCGGGAGGGGGCTTTGCCCCCAGGCGCCCTCCGGGAGGGGGGCTTTGCCCCCAGGCGCCCTCCGGGAATGGGCTTTGCCCCGAGACGCCCTCCGGGAGGGTTCTTTGCCCCGAGACGCCCTCCGGGAGGGGGCTTTGCCTCGAGACGCCCTCCGGGAGGGGACTTTGCCCCCAGGCGCCCTCCGGGAGGGGGCTTTGCCCCGAGACGCCCTCCGGGAGGGGGCTTTGCCCCGAGACGCCCTCCGGGAGGGGGCTTTGCCCCGAGACGCCCTCCGGGACGGGGCTTTGCCACGAGACGCCCTCCGGGAGGGGGCTTTGCCCCGAGGTGCCCTCCGAAAGGGGGCTTTGCCCCGAGACGCCCTCCGGGAGGGGGCTTTGCCCCCAGGCGCCCTCCGGGAGGGGGCTTTGCCCACAGGCGCCCTCCGGGAGGATGCTTTGCCCCGAGACGCCCTCCGGGAGGGGGCTTTGCCCCGAGACGCCTTCCGTGAGGGGACTTTGCCCCCAGGCGCCCTCCGGGAATGGGCTTTGCCCCGAGACGCCCTCCGGGAGGGGGCTCTGCCCCGAGACGCCCTCCGGGAATGGGCTTTACCCCGAGACGCCCTCCGGGAGGGAGCTTTGCCCCGAGACGCCCTCCGGGAGGGGGCTTTGCCCCGAGACGCCCTCCGGAAGGGGGCTTTGCCCCCAGGTGCCTTCCGGGAGGGGGCTTTGCCCCCAGGCGACCTCCGGGAGGGGGCTTTGGCCCCAGTCGCCCTCCGGGAGGGGGCTTTGCCCCGAGGCGCCCTCCGGGAGGGGGCTTTGCCCCGATTCAAACTCCGGGAAGGGGCTTTGCCCCCAGGCACCCTCCTTGAGGGGGCTTTGCCCCGAGACGCCCTCCGGGTGGGGGCTTTGCCCCGAGACGCCCTCCGGGAGGGGGCTTTGCCAAGAGGCGCCCTCTGGGAGGGGGCTTTGCCCCGGGACGCCCTCCGGGAGGGGGCTTTGCCCCGAGACGCCCTCCGGGAGGGGGCTTTGCCCCGAGACGCCCTCCGGGAGGGGGCTTTGCCCCGAGACGCCCTCCGGGAGGTGGCTTTGCCCCCAGGCGCCCTCCGGGAGGGGGCTTTTCCTACAGGCGCCCTTCGGGAGGGGGCTTTACCCCCAGGCGCCCTCCAGGAGGGGGCTTTGCCCCCAGGCGCCCTCCGGGAATGGGCTTTGCCCCCAGGCGCCCTCCGGGAATGGGCTTTGCCCCGAGACGCCCTCCGGGAGGGGACTTTGCCCCGAGACGCCCTCCGGGAGGGGGCTTTGCCCGAGACGCCCTCCGGGAGATGGCTTTGCCCCGAGACGCCCTCCGGGAGGGGGCCTTGCCCCGAGACGCCCTGCAGGAGGGGGCTTTGCCCTGAGACGCCCTCCGGGAGGGGGCTTTGCCCCCAGGCGCCCTCCGGGAGGGGGCTTTGCCCCGAGACGCCCTCCGGGAGGGGGCTTTGCCCCCAGGCGCCCTCCGGGAAGGGGCTTTGCCCCGAGACGCCCTCCGGGAGGGGGCTTTGCCCCGAGGCGCCCTCCGGGAGGGGGCTTTGCCCCGAGGCGCCCTCCGGGAGGGGGCTTTGCCCCGAGGCGCCCTCTGGGAGGGGGCTTTGCCCCGAGGCGCCCTCCGGCAGGGGGCTTTGCCCCGAGGCGCCCTCCGGGAGGGGGCTTTGCCCCGAGGCGCACTCCGGGAAGAGGCTTTGCTCCGAGGCGCCCTCCGTGAGGGGACTTTGCCACGAGGCGCCCTCCGGGAGGGGGCTTTGCTCCGAAGCGCCCTCCGGGAGGGGGCTTTGCTCCGAGGCGCCCTCCGGAAGGGGGCTTTGCACCGAGGCGCCCTCCGGGAGGGGGCTTTGCCCCGAGACGCCCTCCGCGAAGGGGGTTTGCCCCGAGACGCCCTCCGGGAGATGGCTTTGCCCCGAGACGCCCTCCGGGAGGAGGCTTTGCCCCGAGACGCCCTGCGGGAGGGGGCTTTGCCCTGAGACGCCCTCCGGGAGATGGCTTTGCCCCGAGACGCCCTCCGGGAGGGGGCTTTGCCCCGAGACGCCCTGCGGGAGGGGGCTTTGCCCTGAGACGCAGTCCGGGAGGGGGCTTTGAAACCCAGGCGCCCTCCGGGAGGGGGCTTTGCCCCCAGGCGCCCTCCGGGAGGGGGCTTTGCCCCCAGGCGACCTCCGGAAGGGGGCTTTGCCCCCAGGCGCCCTCCGGGAGAGGTCTTTGCCCCAGGCGCCCTACGGGAGGGGGCTTTGCCCCGAGGCGCCCTCCGGGAAGGGGCTTTGCCCCGAGGCGCCTCCGGGAGGGGGCTTTGCTCCGAGGCGCCCTCCGGGAGGGGGCTTTGACCCGAGGCGCCCTCCGGGAGGGGGCTTTGCCCCCAGGCGCCCTCCGGGAGGGGGCTTTGCCCCGAGACGCCCTGCGGGAGGGGGCTTTACCCTGAGACGCCCTCCGGGAGGGGGCTTTGCCCCCAGGCGCCCTCCGGGAGGGGGCTTTGCCCCCAGGCGCCCTCCGGGAGGGGGCTTTGCCCCCAGGCACCCTCCGGGAAGGGGCTTTGCCCCGAGACGCCCTCCGGGAGGGGGCTTTGCCCAGAGGCGCCCTCCGGGAGGGGGCTTTGCCCCGAGGCGCCCTCCGGGAGGGGACTTTGCCCCGAGGCGTCCTCCGGGAGGGGGCTTTGCCCCCAGGCGCCCTCCGGGAGGGGGCTTTGCCCCGAGGCGCACTCTGGGAGGAGGCTTTGCTCCGAGGCGCCCTCCGGGAGGGGGCTTTGCCACGAGGCGCCCTCCGGGAGGGGGCTTTGCTCCGAAGCGCCCTCCGGGAGGGGGCTTTGCTCCGAGACGCCCTCCGGAAGGGGGCTTTGCACCGAGGCGCCCTCCGGGAGGGGGCTTTGCCCCGAAGCGCCCTCCGGGAGGGGGCTATGCCTCGAGGCGCACTCCGGGAGGGGGCTTTGCCCCGAGACGCCCTCCGAGAGGGGGTTTGCCCCGTGAAGCCCTCCGGGAGGGATCTTTTCCCCGAGACGCCCTCCGGGAGGGGGCTTTGCCCCGTGTAGCCCTCCGAGAAGGGGCTTTGCCACGAGGCGCTCTCCGGGAGGGGGCTTTGCGCTGAGACGCCCTCCGGGAGGGGGATTTGCGCCGAGGCGCCCTCCGGGAGGGGGCTTTGCCCCGAGGCGCCCTCCGGGAAGGGGCTTTGCCCCGAGGCGCCTCCGGGAGGGGGCTTTGCTCCGAGGCGCCCTCCTGGAGGGGGCTTTCCTCCGAGGCGCCCTCCGGGAGGGTGCTTTGCCACGAGACGCCCTCCGGGAGGGGGCTTTGCCCCGAGGCGCCCTCAGTGAGGGGGCTTTGTCCCCAGGCGCCCTCCGGGAGGGGGCTTTTCCCCCAGGCGCCCTCCGGGAGGGGGCTTTACCCCCAGGCGCCCTCCGGGAGGGGGCTTTGCCTCCAGGCGATCTCCGGGAGGGAGCTTTGCCCCCTGGCGATCTCTGGGAGGGAGCTTTGCCCCCTGGCGCCCTCCAGGAGGGGGCTTTGCCCCAAGGCGCCCTCCGGGAATGGGCTTTGCCCCCAGGCGCCCTCCGGGAATGGGCTTTGCCCCGTGTAGCCCTCCGGGAGTGAGCTTTGCCCCGAGACGCCCTCCGGGAGGGGGCTTTGCTCCGAAGCGCCCTCCGGGAGGGTGCTTTGCCACGAGACGCCCTCCGGGAAGGGGCTTTGCCCCGAGGTGCCCTCAGGGAGAGGGCTTTGCCCCGAGGCGCCCTCCGTGAGGGGGCTTTGCCCCGAGACGCCCTCCGGGAGGGGGCTTTGCCCCCAGGCGTCCTCCGGGAGGGGGCTTTGCCCCCAGGCGCCCTCCGGAAGGGGGCTTTTCCCCCAGGCGCCCTCCGGGAGTGGACTTTACCCCCAGGCGCCCTCCGAGAGGGGGCTTTGCCCCCAGGCGAACTCCGGGAGGGAGCTTTGCCCCCTGGCGACCTCCAGGAGGGGGCTTTGCCCCAAGGCGCCCTCCGGGAATGGGCTTTGCCCCCAGGCGCCCTCCGGGAATGGGCTTTGCCCCCAGGCGCCCTCCAGGAGGGGGCTTTGCCCCGAGACGCCCTCCGGGAGGGGGCTTTGCCCCGAGACGCCCTCCGGGAGATGGCTTTACCCCGAGACGCCCTCCGGGAGGGGGCTTTGCCCCGAGACGCCCTCCGGGAGGGGGCTTTGCCCTGAGACGCCCTCCGGGAGGGGGCTTTGCCCCCAGGCGCCCTCCGGGAGGGGGCTTTGCCCCCAGGCGCCCTCCGGGAGGGGGCTTTGCCCCCAGGCGCCCTCCGGGAGGGGCCTTTTCCTACAGGCGCCCTTCGGGAGGGGGCTTTACCCCCAGGCGCCCTCCAGGTTGGGGCTTTGCCCCCAGGCGCCCTTCGGGAATGGGCTTTGCCCCCAGGCGCCCTCCGGGAATGGGATTTGCCCCGAGACGCCCTCCGGGAGGGGGCTTTGCCCCGAGACGCCCTCCGGGAGGGGGCTTTGCCCCGAGACGCCCTCTGGGAGATGGCTTTGCCCCGAGACGCCCTCCGGGAGGGGGCTTTGCCCCGAGACGCCCTGCGGGAGGGGGCTTTGCCCTGAGACTCCCTCCGGGAGGGGTCTTTGCCCCCATGCGCCCTCCGGGAGGGGGCTTTGCCCCCAGGCGCCCTCCGGGAGGGGGCTTTGCCCCCAGGAGCCCTCCGGGAAGGGGCTTTGCCCCGAGACGCCCTCCAGGAGGGGGCTTTGCCCCGAGGCGCCCTCCGGGAGGGGGCTTTGCCCCGAGGCGCCCTCCGGGAGGGGGCTTTGCCCCGAGGCGCCCTCCGGGAGGAGGCTTTGCCCCGAGGCGCACTCCGGGAGGAGGCTTTGTTCCGAAGCGCCCTCCGTGAGAGGTCTTTGCTCCGAGGCGCCCTCCGGAAGGGGGCTTTGCCCCGAGGCGCCCTCCGGGAGGGGGCTTTGCCCCGAGGCGCCCTCCGGGAGGGGGCTTTGCCCCGAGGCGCCCTCCGGGAGGGGGCTTTGCCCCGAGGCGCCCTCTGGGAGGGGGCTTTGCCCCGAGGCGCCCTCCGACAGGGGGCTTTGCCCCGAGGCGCCCTCCGGGAGGGGGCTTTGCCCCGAGGCGCACTCCGGGAAGAGGCTTTGCTCCGAGGCGCCCTCCGTGAGGGGGCTTTGCCACGAGGCGCCCTCCGGGAGGGGGCTTTGCTCCGAAGCGCCCTCCGGGAGGGGGCTTTGCTCCGAGGCGCCCTCCGGAAGGGGGCTTTGCACCGAGGCGCCCTCCGGGAGGGGGCTTTGCCCCGAGACGCCCTCCGCGAAGGGGGTTTGCCCCGAGACGCCCTCCGGGAGATGGCTTTGCCCCGAGACGCCCTCCGGGAGGGGGCTTTGCCCCGAGACGCCCTGCGGGAAGGGGCTTTGCCCTGAGACGCCCTCCGGGAGATGGCTTTGCCCCGAGACGCCCTCCGGGAGGGGGCTTTGCCCCGAGACGCCCTGCGGGAGGGGGCTTTGCCCTGAGACGCAGTCCGGGAGGGGGCTTTGAAACCCAGGCGCCCTCCGGGAGGGGGCTTTGCCCCCAGGCGCCCTCCGGGAGGGGGCTTTGCCCCCAGGCGACCTCCGGAAGGGGGCTTTGCCCCCAGGCGCCCTCCGGGAGAGGTCTTTGCCCCAGGCGCCCTACGGGAGGGGGCTTTGCCCCGAGGCGCCCTCCGGGAAGGGGCTTTGCCCCGAGACGCCCTCCGGGTGGGGGCTTTGCCCCGAGACGCCCTCCGGGAGGGGGCTTTGCCCCGAGGTGCCCTCCAGGGAGGGAGGGCTTGGCCCCCAGGCGCCCTCCGGGAGGGGTTTTTTCCCCGAGGCGCCCTCCGGGAGGGGGCTTTGCCCCCAGGAGCCCTCCGGGAGTGGGCTTTGAACCCGAGTCGCCCTCCGGGAGGGGGCTTTGCACCCAGGCGCCCGCCGGGAATGGGCTTTGCCCCCAGGCGCCCTCCGGGAGGGGGCTTTGCCTCCAGGCGCCCTCCGGGAGGGAACTTTGCCCCGAGGCGCCCTCCGGGAGGGGGCTTTGCCCCGATTCGAACTCCGGGAAGGGGCTTTGCCCCCAGGCACCCTCCTTGAGGGGGCTTTGCCCCGAGACGCCCTCCGGGAGGGGGCTTTGCCCCGAGACGCCCTCCGGGAGGGGGCTTTGCCAAGAGGCGCCCTCCGGGAGGGGGCTTTGCCCCGGGACGCCCTCCGGGAGGGGGCTTTGCCCCGAGACGCCCTCCGGGAGGGGGCTTTGCCCCGAGACGCTCTCCGGGAGGGGGCTTTGCCCCGAAACGCCCTCCGGGAGGGGGCTTTGCCCCGAGACCCCCTCCGGGAAAGAGTTTTGCCCCCAAGCGCCCTCCGGGAGGGGGCTTTGCCCCCAGGCGCCCTCCGGGAGGGGGCTTTGCCCCAAGGCGCCCTCCGGGAGGGGGCTTTGCCCCGAGACGCCCTCCGGGAGGGGGCTTTGCCCCGAGACGCCCTCCGGGAGTGGGCTTTGCCCAGAGGCGCCCTCCGGGAGGGGGCTTTTCCCCGAGTCGCCCTCCGGGAGGGGGCTTTGCCCCGATTCGAACTCCGGGAAGGGGCTTTGCCCCCATGCGCCCTCCTTGAGGGGCCTTTGCCCCGAGACGCCCTCTGGGAGGGGGCTTTGCCCCGAGGCGCCCTCCGGGAGGGGGCTTTGCCCCGAGACGCCCTCCGGGAGGGGGCTTTGCCCCGAGACGCCCTCCGGGTGGGGGCTTTGCCCCGAGACGCCCTCGGGGAGGGGGCTTTGCCCCGAGGTGCCCTCCAGGGAGGGAGGGCTTGGCCCCCAGGCGCCCTCCGGGAGGGGGTTTTTCCCCGAGGCGCCCTCCGGGAGGGGGCTTTGCCCCCAGGAGCCCTCCGGGAGTGGGCTTTGACCCCGGGTCGCCCTTCGGGAGGGGGCTTTGCACCCAGGCGCCCTCCGGGAATGGGCTTTGCCCCCAGGCGCCCTCCGGGAATGGGCTTTGCCCCGAGACGCCCTCCGGGAGGGGGTTTTGCTCCGAGACGCCCTCCGGGAGGGGGTTTTTGCCCCGAGACGCCCTCCGGGAGGGGGCTTTTCCCCGAGACGCCCTCCGGGAGGGGGCTTTGCCCCCAGGCGCCCTCAGGGAGGGGGCTTTGCCCCCAGGCGCCCTCCGGGAGGATGCTTTGCCCCGAGACGCCCTCCGGGAAGGGGCTTTGCCCCGAGACGCCTTCCGGGAGGGGACTTTGCCCCCAGGCGCCCTCCGGGAATGGGCTTTGCCCCGAGACGCCCTCCGGGAGGGGGCTCTGCCCCGAGACGCCCTCCGGGAATGGGCTTTACCCCGAGACGCCCTCCGGGAGGGAGCTTTGCTCCGAGACGCCCTCCGGGAGGGGCTTTGCCCCGAGACGCCCTCCGGGGGGGGGCTTTGCCCCCAGGTGCCTTCCGGGAGGGGGCTTTGCCCCCAGGCGCCCTCCGGGAGGGGGCTTTGCCCCCAGGCGCCCTCCGGGAGGGGGCTTTGCCCCGAGGCGCCCTCCGGGAGGGGGCTTTGCCCCGATTCGAACTCTGGGAAGGGGCTTTGCCCACAGGCACCCTCCTTGAGGGGGCTTTGCCCCGAGACGCCCTCCGGGAGGGGGCTTTGCCCCGAGACGCCCTCCGGGAGGGGGCTTTGCCAAGAGGCGCCCTCCGGGAGGGGGCTTTGCCCCGGGACGCCCTCCGGGAGAGGGCTTTTCCCCCGAGACGCCCTCCGGGAGGGGGCTTTGCCCCGTGACGCCCTCCGGGAGGGGGCTTTGCCCCGAGACGCCCTCCGGGAGGGGGCTTTGCCCCGAGACGCCCTCCGGGAGGGGGCTATGCCCCGAGACGCCCTCCGGGAGGGGGCTTTGCCCCGAGACCCCCTCCGGGAAAGAGTTTTGCCCCCAGGCGCCCTCCGGGAGGGGGCTTTGCCCCCAGGCGCCCTCCGGGAGGGGGCTTTGCCCCCAGGCGCCCTCCGGGAGGGGGCTTTGCCCCCAGGCGCCCTCCGGGAGGGGGCTTTGCCCCGAGACGCCCTCCGGGAGGGGGCTTTGCCCCGAGACGCCCTCCGGGAGGGGGCTTTGCTCCGGGACGCCCTCCGGGAGGGGGCTTTGCCCCGAGACGCCCTCCGGGAGGGGGCTTTGCCCCGAGACGCCCTCCGGGAGGGGGCTTTGCCCCGAGACGCCCTCCGGGAGGGGGCTTTGCCCCGAGACGCCCTCCGGGAGGGGGCTTTGCCCCAAGACGCCCTCCTTTAGGGGGCTTTGCCCCCAGGCGCCCTCCGGGAGGGGGCTTTGCCCCCAGGCGCCCTCCGGGAGGGGGCTTTGCCCCCAGGCGCCCTCCGGGAGGGGGCTTTGCCCCCAGGCGCCCTCCGGGATGGGGGCTTTGCCCCCAGGCGCCCTCCGGGAATGGGCTTTGCCCCGAGACGCCCTCCGGGAGGGTTCTTTGCCCCGAGACGCCCTCCGGGAGGGGGCTTTGCCTCGAGACGCCCTCCGGGAGGGGGCTTTGCCCCCAGGCGCCCTCCGGGAGGGGGCTTTGCCCCGAGACGCCCTCCGGGAGGGGGCTTTGCCCCGAGACGCCCTCCGGGAGGGGGCTTTGCCCCGAGACGCCCTCCGGGAGGGGGCTTTGCCCCGAGGTGCCCTCCGAAAGGGGGCTTTGCCCCGAGACGCCCTCGGGGAGGGGGCTTTGCCCCGAGACGCCCTCCGGAAGGGGGCTTTGCCCCCAGGTGCCTTCCGGGAGGGGGCTGTGCCCCCAGGCGCCCTCCGGGAGGGGGCTTTGCCCCCAGGCGCCCTCCGGGAGGGGGCTTTGCCCCGAGGCGCCCTCCGGGAGGGGGCTTTGCCCCGATTCGAACTCCGGGAAGGGGCTTTGCCCCCAGGCACCCTCCTTGAGGGGGCTTTGCCCCGAGACTCCCTCCGGGTGGGGGCTTTGCCCCGAGACGCCCTCCGGGATGGGGCTTTGCCAAGAGGCGCCCTCTGGGAAGGGGCTTTGCCCCGGGACGCCCTCCGGGAGGGGGCTTTGCCCCGAGACGCCCTCCGGGAGGGGGCTTTGCCCCGAGACGCCCTCCGGGAGGGGGCTTTGCCCCGAGACGCCCTCCGGGAGAGGGCTTTGCCCCGAGACCCCCTCCGGGAGAGAGTTTTGCCCACAGGCGCCCTCCGGGAGGGGGCTTTGCCCACAGGCGCCCTCCGGGAGGGGGCTTTGCCCCCAGGCGCCCTCCGGGAGGGGGCTTTGCCCCCAGGCGCCCTCCGGGAGGGGGCTTTGCCCCGAGACGCCCACCGGGAGGGGGCTTTGCCCCGAGACGCCCTCCGGGAGGGGGCTTTGCTCCGGGACGCCCTCCGGGAGGGGGCTTTGCCCCGAGACGCCCTCCGGGAGGGGGCTTTGCCCCGAGACGCCCTCCGGGAGGGGGCTTTGCCCCGAGACGCCCTCCGGGAGGGGGCTTTGCCCCGAGACGCCCTCCGGGAGGGGGCTTTGCCCCGAGACGCCCTCCGGGAGGGGGCTTTGCCCCAAGACGCCCTCCTTTAGGGGGCTTTGCCCCCAGGCGCCCTCCGGGAGGGGGCTTTGCCCCCAGGCGCCCTCCGGGAGGGGGCTTTGCCCCCAGACGCCCTCCGGGAGGGGGCTTTGCCCCCAGGCACCCTCCGGGATGGGGGCTTTGCCCCCAGGCGCCCTCCGGGAATGGGCTTTGCCCCGAGACGCCCTCCGGGAGGGGGCTTTGCCCCGAGACGCCCTCCGGGAGGGGGCTTTGCCTCGAGACGCCCTCCGGGAGGGGGTTTTGCCCCCAGGCGCCCTCCGGGAGGGGGCTTTGCCCCGAGACGCCCTCCGGGAGGGGGCTTTGCCCCGAGACGCCCTCCGGGAGGGGGCTTTGCCCCGAGACGCCCTCCGGGAGGGGGCTTTGCCACGAGACGCCCTCCGGGAGGGGGCTTTGCCCCCAGGTGGCTTCCGGGATGGGGCTTTGCCCCCAGGCGCCCTCCGGGAGGGGGCTTTGCCCCCAGGCGCCCTCCGGAAGGGGGCTTTGCTCCCAGGCGCCCTCCGGGAGGGGGCTTTGCCCCGAGGCGCCCTCCGGGAGGGGGCTTTGCCCCGAGACGCCCTCCGGGAAGGGGGCTTTGCCCCGAGACGCCCTCCGGGAGGGGGCTTTGCCCCGAGACGCCCTCCGGGAGGGGGCTTTGCCCCGAGACGCCCTCCGGGAGGGGGCTTTGCCCCGAGACGCCCTCCGGGAAAGGGCTTTGCCCCCTGGCGCCCTCCGTTAATGGGCTTTGCCCTAGGCGCCCTCCGGGAATGGGCTTTGCCCCCAGGCGCCCTCCGGGAATGGGCTTTGCCCCGAGACGCCCTCCAGGAGGGGGCTTTGCCCCGAGACGCCCTCCGGGAGGGGGCATTGCCCCGACACGCAATCCGGGAGGGGGCTTTGCCCCGAGGTGCCCTCCGGAAGGGGGCTTTGCCCCGAGACGCCCTCCGGGAGGGGGCTTTGCCCCGAGACGCCCTCCGGGAGGGGGCTTTGCCCCGAGACGCCCTCCGGGAGGGGGGCTTTGCCCCCAAGCGCCTTCCGGGAGGGGGCTTTGCCCCCAGACGCCCTCCAGGAGGGGGCTTTGCCCCGAGACGCCTTCCGGGAGGGGACTTTGCCCCCAGGCGCCCTCCGGGAATGGGCTTTGCCCCGAGACGCCCTCCGAGAGGGGGCTCTGCCCCGAGACGCCCTCCGGGAGGGTGCTTTGCCCCGAGACGCCCTCCGGGAGGGGGCTTTGCTCTCAGGCGCCCTCCTGGAGGGGGCTTTGCCCCCAGGTGCCCTCCTGGAGGGGGCCTTGCCCCCAGGCGCCCTCCGCGAGGGGGCTTTGCCCCCAGGCGCCCTCTTGGAGGGGGCTTTGCCCCCAGGCGCCCTAAGGGAGGGGGCTTTGCCCCCAGGCGCCCTCCAGGAGGAGGCTTTGCCCCCAGGCGCCCTCCGGGAGGGGGCTTTGCCCCCAGGTGCCCTCTGGGAGAGGGCTTTGCCCCCAGGCGCCCTCTGGGATGGTGGCTTTGCCCCCAGGCGCCCTCCGGGAGGGGGCTTTGCCCCCAGGCACCCTCCGGGATGGGGGCTTTGCCCCCAGGCACTCTCCGGGAATGGCCTTCGCCCAAAGACGCCCTCCGGGAGGGGGCTTTGCCCCGAGACGCCCTCATGGAGGGGGCTTTTCCCCGAGACGCCCTCCGGGAGGGGGCTTTGCCTCGAGACGCCCTCCGGGAGGGGGCTTTGCCCCTAGGCGCCCTGCGGGAGGGGGCTTTGCCCCGAGACGCCCTCCGGGAAAGGGCTTTGCCCCCACGCGCCCTCCGTTAATGGGCTTTGCCCCCAGGCGCTCTCCGGGAATGGGCTTTGCCCCCAGGCGCCCTCCGGGAATGGGCTTTGCCCCGAGACGCCCTCCGGGAGGGGGCTTTGCCCTGACACGCCCTCCGGGAGGGGGCTTTGCCCCGAGACGCCCTCCGGGATGGTGCTTTGCCCCGAGACGCCCTCCGGGAGGGGGCTTTGCTCCGAGACGCCCTCCGGGAAGGGGCTTTGCCCCGAGACGCCCTCCAGGAGGGGGCTTTGCCCCCAGGCGCCTTCCGGGAGGGGGCTTTGCCCCTAGGCGCCCTCCGGGAGGGGGCTTTGCTCTCAGGCGCCCTCCTGGAGGGGGCTTTGCCCCCAGGCGCCCTCCTGGAGGGGGCTTTGCCCCCAGGCGCCCTCCGGGAGGGGGCTTTGCCCCCAGGCGCTCTCTTGGAGGGGGCTTTGCCCCCAGGCGCCCTCCGGGAGGGGGCTTTGCCCCCAGGCGCCCTCCGGGAGAAGGCTTTGCCCCCAGGCGCCCTCTGGGAGGGGGCTTTGCCCCCAGGAGCCCTCTGGGATCGGGGCTTTGCCCCCAGGCGCCCTCCGGGAGGGGGCTTTGCCCCCAGGCGCCCTCCGGGATGGGGGCTTTGCCCCCAGGCGCTCTCCGAGAATGGGCTTTGCCCCGAGACGCCCTCCGGGAGGGGGCTTTGCCCCGAGACGCCCTCCGGGAGGGGGCTTTTCCCCGAGACGCCCTCCGGGAGGGGGCTTTGCCTCGAGACGCCCTCCGGGAGGGGGCTTTGCCCCCAGGCGCCCTCCGGGAGGGGGCTTTGCCCCGAGACGCCCTCCGGGAGGGGGCTTTGCCCCGAGACGCCCTCCGGGAGGGGGCTTTGCCCCGAGACGCCCTCCGGGAATGGGCTTTGCCCCGAGACGCCCTCCGTGAGGGGGCTTTGCCCCCAGGTGCCTTCCGGGAGGGGGCTTTGCCCCCAGGCGCCCTCCTGGAGGGGGCTTTGCCCCCAGGCGCCCTCCGGGAGGGTGCTTTGCCCCGAGGCGCCCTCCGGGAGGGGGCTTTGCCCTGACACGCCCTCCGGGAGGGGGCTTTGCCCCGAGACGCCCTCCGGGATGGTGCTTTGCCCCGAGACGCCCTCCGGGAGGGGGCTTTGCTCCGAGACGCCCTCCGGGAAGGGGCTTTGCCCCGAGACGCCCTCCGGGAGGGGGCTTTGCCCCCAGGCGCCTTCCGGGAGGGGGCTTTGCCCCTAGGCGCCCTCCGGGAGGGGGCTTTGCTCTCAGGCGCCCTCCTGGAGGGGGCTTTGCCCCCAGGCGCCCTCCTGGAGGGGGCTTTGCCCCCAGGCGCCCTCCGGGAGGGGGCTTTGCCCCCAGGCGCTCTCTTGGAGGGGGCTTTGCCCCCAGGCGCCCTCCGGGAGGGGGCTTTGCCCCCAGGCGCCCTCCGGGAGAAGGCTTTGCCCCCAGGCGCCCTCTGGGAGGGGGCTTTGCCCCCAGGCGCCCTCTGGGATCGGGGCTTTGCCCCCAGGCGCCCTCCGGGAGGGGGCTTTGCCCCCAGGCGCCCTCCGGGATGGGGGCTTTGCCCCCAGGCGCTCTCCGAGAATGGGCTTTGCCCCGAGACGCCCTCCGGGAGGGGGCTTTGCCCCGAGACGCCCTCCGGGAGGGGGCTTTTCCCCGAGACGCCCTCCGGGAGGGGGCTTTGCCTCGAGACGCCCTCCGGGAGGGGGCTTTGCCCCCAGGCGCCCTCCGGGAGGGGGCTTTGCCCCGAGACGCCCTCCGGGAGGGGGCTTTGCCCCGAGACGCCCTCCGGGAGGGGGCTTTGCCCCGAGACGCCCTCCGGGAATGGGCTTTGCCCCGAGACGCCCTCCGTGAGGGGGCTTTGCCCCCAGGTGCCTTCCGGGAGGGGGCTTTGCCCCCAGGCGCCCTCCTGGAGGGGGCTTTGCCCCCAGGCGCCCTCCGGGAGGGGGCTTTGCCCCGAGGCGCCCTCCGGGAGGGGGCTTTGCCCCGGGACGCCCTCCGGGAGGGGGCTTTGCCCCGGGACGTCCTCCGGGAAGGGGCTTTGCCCCGAGACGCCCTCCGGGAGGGGGCTTTGCTCCGAGACGCCCTCCGGGAGAGGGCTTTGCCCCGAGACGCCCTCCGGGAGGGGGCTTTGCCCCGAGACCCCCTCCGGGAAAGGGCTTTGCCCCGAGACCCCCTCCAGGAAAGAGCTTTGCCCCAAGGCGCCCTCCGGGAGGGGGCTTTGCCCCCAGGCGCCCTCCGGGAGGGGGCTATGCCCCCAGGCGCCCTCCGGGAGGGGGCTTTGCCCGAGACGCCCCCCGGGAGGGGGCTTTGCCCCGAGACGCCCTCCGGGAGGGGGCTTTGCCCCGAGACGCCCTCCGGGAGGGGGCTTTGCCCCGAGACGCCCTCCGGGAGGGGGCTTTGCCCCGAGACGCCCTCCGGGAGGGGGCTTTGCCCCGAGACGCCCTCCTTTAGGGGGCTTTGCCCCGAGACGCCCTCCTTTAGGGGGCTTTGCCTCCAGGCGCCCTCCGGGATGGGGGCTTTGCCTCCAGGCGCCCTCCGGGAATGGGCTTTGCCCCCAGGCGCCCTCCGGGAGGGGGCTTTGCCTCGAGACGCCCTCCGGGAGGGGGCTTTGCCCCCAGGCGCCCTCCGGGAGGGGGCTTTGCCCCCAGGCGCCCTCCGGGAGGGGGCTTTGCTCCCAGGCGCCCACCGTTAGGTGGCTTTGCCCCGAGGCGCCCTCCGGGAGGGGGCTTTGCCCCGAGACGCCCTCCGGGAAGGGGGCTTTGCCACGAGACGCCCTCCGGGAGGGGGCTTTTCCCCGAGACGCCCTCCGGGAGGGGGCTTTGCCCCGAGACGCCCTCCGGGAGGGGGCTTTGCCCCGAGACGCCCTCCGGGAGGGGGCTTTGCCCCGAGACGCCCTCCGGGAAAGGGCTTTGCCCCCAGGCGCCCTCCGTTAATGGGCTTTGCCCCCAGGCGCCCTCCGGGAATGGGCTTTGCCCCCAGGCGCCCTCCGGGAATGGGCTTTGCCCCGAGACGCCATCCGGGAGGGGGCTTTGCCCCGACACACCCTCTGGGAGGGGGCTTTGCCCCGAGGCGCCCTCCGGGAGGGGGCTTTGCCCCGAGACGCCCTCCGGGAGGGGGCTTTGCCCCGAGGCGCCCTCCGGGAGGGGGCTTTGCCCCGAGACGCCCTCCGGGAGGGGGCTTTGCCCCGAGACGCCCTCCGGGAGGGGGCTTTGCCCCGAGACGCCCTCCGGGAGGGGGCTTTGCCCCCAGGCGCCTTCCGGGAGGGGGCTTTGCCCCCAGACGCCCTCCGGGAGGGGGCTTTGCCCCTAGGCGCCCTCTGGGAGGGGGCTTTGCTCTCAGGCGCCCTCCTGGAGGGGGCTTTGCCCCCAGGCGCCCTCCTGGATGGGGCTTTGCCCCCAGGCGCCATCTGGGAGGGGCTTTGCCCCCAGGCGCCCTCTTGGAGGGGGCTTTGCCCCCAGGCGTTCTCCGGGAGGGGGCTTTGCCCCCAGGCGCCCTCCGGGAGGAGGCTTTGCCCCCTTTCGCCCTCCGGGAGGGGGCTTGGCCCCCAGGCGCCCTCCTTGAGGGGGCTAACCCCGAGGCGCCCTCTTTGAGGGGGCTAGCGCCGAGGCGCCCTCCTTGAGGGGGCTAGCCCCGAGGCGCCCTCCTTGAGGGGGCTCGCTCCGAGGCGCCCTCCGGGAAAGGGCTAGCCATGCGACGTGTGGTTCCCTCTTGGGTGGAAGCTGTGGTTCCCTTGTAAGTGGGCTCCATGGTTCCTTCCTACGTGTGTTCCATGGTGCATCCTTAGGTTGGTTCCTTAGTTCCTTCCAAGGTGGGTTCCTTAGTGCATTCTTTTCGGCTTCCTTGGTTTCTTCCAGTGTTTCCTTGCAAATTTTACACACCTCGATCAAATACTGTTTTCCCAATATCCACGTTGGAGAGTAGGTACGATATAGGTTTCTCGAAGACTAGTTTCTCACTTTGTGAGTTCTCGTAGGCTGCAACCATTTAAAATCCGGCAGTCAAACAAAATCTATAGAATAGGATCTTTCTCGAAAAAGACGATGGTTATGAAGTTCTGCTTCCGCATCCAGAGAAGACGATAATTTCATCCAAGAGTAAGTAAGTCAGCTTGTATGTTCCTCGGTGCTTTTCCGAGGAATCTGCTTATATGAAGCCGAGAAAGAGAATCATCGTACATTTATTGAATATTAATGACACCAGTGAGGACAGCAAACATTACACAAGTCTTGAAGATATGCGTACTATGTATTGATATCAACGATGAAGACAGAGTAGAGAGAAGCATCTTCTATTGAGGTAATTAGGTCTTTCCAGAAATGATTCTCGGATATAGGATTATCGAAGACTTCGTCTTCGGATGCGAGCTGTTCAAGGCTGCAAAGCCTGGAAAAGGTTGTTGGGAAGCTACACATCAAGACGGCTCAGTATATATTTTTCCAACCGTAAGCCTTCATATATATATATATATATATATATATATATATATATATATATATATATATATATATATATATATATATATATATATATATATATATATATATATATATATATATATATATATAGAGAGAGAGAGAGAGAGAGAGAGAGAGAGAGAGAGAGAGAGAGAGAGAGAGAGAGAGAGAGAGAGAGAGAGAGAGAGAGAGAGAGAGAGAGAGAGAGGTCCAATAAATAAAACAACGAAAATACTTATTAATTTCGTAACCTGAACTGGTCACCTTTTCAAAGTACATTGGCAAGAGATTTTTTTTCTTTGATGTTTTCCCTTGAGGGTGAGCGAACCTTCCCTTGTAGTTCGCAGGTGGGGTAAGATTTAGTTGATGTTGGTATATATATATATATATATATATATATATATATATATATATATATATATATATATATATATATATATATATATATATATATATATATATATATATATATATATATATATATATATATATATATATATATATATATATATATATATATATATATATATATATATATATATATATATATATATATATATATATATATATATATATATATATATATATATATATATATATATATATATATATATATATATATATATATATATATATATATATATATATATATATATATATATATATATATATATATATATATATATATATATATATATATATATATATATATATATATATATATATATATATATATATATATATATATATATATATATATATATATATATATATATATATATATATATATATATATATATATATATATATATATATATATATATATATATATATATATATATATATATATATATATATATATATATATATATATATATATATATATATATATATATATATATATATATATATATATATATATATATATATATATATATATATATATATATATATATATATATATATATATATATATATATATATATATATATATATATATATATATATATATATATATATATATATATATATATATATATATATATATATATATATATATATATATATATATATATATATATATATATATATATATATATATATATATATATATATATATATATATATATATATATATATATATATATATATATATATATATATATATATATATATATATATATATATATATATATATATATATATATATATATATATATATATATATATATATATATATATATATATATATATATATATATATATATATATATATATATATATATATATATATATATATATATATATATATATATATATATATATATATATATATATATATATATATATATATATATATATATATATACATATATATATATATATATATATATATATATATATATATATATATATATATATATATATATATATATATATATATATATATATATATATATATATATATCTTCTTCTTCTTCTTCTTCGTCTACATCTTTTTCCCACTTTTATGTGGGGTCGATGTTTCTGGCCAGTACAGATCTTTCTCTTTTTCCCACTTTTATGTGGGCTCGAGTTATCTGTACTGGCCATATTTTGGTTTTGGCAAAATTTTTATGGCCGGATGCCCTTCCTGCCGCCAACCCTCCCCATTTACCCGGGCTTGGGACCGGCACCAAGTTGAGGCTGGCTTGCCCCCCTCAGTGGCTGGGTTTGCCGCATAGGGAACGCTAGGCCCCGAGAAAATCTCGGTTGCCCGCCGCCTGCCCGCCAGGAGCAGGAACGGCACACG
>JAXCGZ010002052.1:0-20000 GCA_037179515.1 Halocaridina rubra | reverse complement strand
ATATATATATATATATATATATATATATATATATATATATATATATATATATATATATATATATATATATATATATATATATATATATATATATATATATATATATATATATATATATATATATATATATATATATATATATATATATATATATATATATATATATATATATATATATATATATATATATATATATATATTTATATATGAAAAATATTAAAAATAGTAAAAATAACAGAAAGGAGGCCCTATTTACATAAAATAACAAATAGATAACTAAATATGCAAACACACCTATGCATATGCATACACACAAATGCATGTACACATACACATATACAAACATATTCATACATATAAAAAGTTATACGCATATAGACCAAATTACATATGAATATACAAATATACATATACATAAGAAAAAGACTAAAGAAAAACTATAAGTAGACATAACACGGCTGAACAAAGAGGCTGTCTAATTAAATGAATTCGGTTTGTCTTTGGGAATTATCTTGGTCAGCGTATGCTTGAGGAGTATCTTGTCTACTGCATCAGGCACCCACTGGTCTTTAGACAAATTGAAATTTTTGGACGTTTCAATTACGGCTGATTCCGCTATCATGCGCTTATATGGACATGAGCTTCTAAACATCATGGTGGCACCATTCCAGTTGATAGTATGACCGTGTTCCCTCATATGAACGAAGATAGCAGAGTTCTCTTGGCCATATCTGACTGATCTTATGTGTTCGGTAATTTTCTGCTGCAGAGAATTACCGAACACAAAAGATCAGTCAGATATGGCCTAGAGAAGTCTGCTATCTTTGTTCATATGAGGGAACACCAGCATACTACACCTTTTGGGATTTCTGGACAGCCTCCATTAACTGATCTTGTAATAGTAATAGTAATAGTAGTAGAAAACACTAATATTTTTTTCAAAACTGTATTTTCCAATATCAGGGACAAGTTGCCTCAAATAATACCTTTCACTTGTGTTTTCTCTTATCTCTATCTTGCTGTAACTTGACTAATATAAAAGTGGGGGTAAAGGCCAGGATACAGAAAGATAGAGATAAGAGAAGGTACAAGTGAAAGGTATGGTTTGAGGCAAGGTGTCCCTGGTAATGGAAAATGCAGTTTTGAAATATAATCAGTGCCTTTTACTACTACTACTATTACTACTACTACTACTACTACTACTACTACTACTACTACTACTAGATCGGTTACTGGAGACTGTCCAGAAACCCCAAAAGGTACGTGTTAAAAAACGAAGCTCAAAGAAAAATTTTCACTTCTTTTCACTTGATATTCGTATTTGCAACTGTAATTTGTTTTAATCCATATTGCAGTGAGAAATTTTACAGAGTTCCTCTAAGCCCTCTTTCACTCGCTTACGATAATGCTTTGACCTGAAACTAATGGTCTCTGGGATTAAATATGAGTTTTTGTGACTTAGAGTTTTTCATAGGGTCGATTTGTGTTTGTGTTTTTTCTCATGCTAATGTGTATCAGCAACTACGAAACAGACGATGAGTGAGCACAGTTTCTAGTGAATAGATCATTGTAATGCAATCATGCACTTGAATTGGTCTAAATTTTTCTATCTATTACTGTCAGGATTTATACCCTGGACATGTAGAGCAGGAGAATACAGCTTAATGAACTGAGCCACAGATATCACAAATCAGAAAGAGTTGGGACTCTTACTGAAGTTTCATAATTTTATATATCTATTTACATGAGCCATTTTAACCCTTATAAGGGGAGTGACTGAATCAAGGCAAAATATTCTGACTCTCTGAAAGAGAAAATACAGAGGAGAAGTCCAGTCCCCTCGCTCCGCTCCATTTAGTCGACTCTTGCGACATGCAGAGGAACACGGAGGATGTATTCTAGCCCCCTCTCCTCCCTCAGGGAGAATGACAAGTTCAAATTCCAACAAAAGGAGCTAAAAAAAAAATTGGAGTTATTTGAATGTCTGACAGCATTACCATGTTTTCTTAACTAATCTTTTTCCAAAGTTATAGGAGGAAAAGTGTGTGCAGATTACTGGTGGATTAGCATTGTGTCAGAGCTTGAGATCCATCATCTCCAATGCTAAAGCTAGAGTAAAAGTTGAAATTCACTCAAATTTGTGACCTTTGTGGCTGGAAGCACCAAGCTAGGAAGTCCTGTCCTACAAATCAAAAGTTTCATATATCAATAGGAAGAAGTATAAAAATGGAGTAACAACAGTAACAATAATGTAGATAAAATTCAATTATTTTCACATTTAAAGTTATGGAGAAAGAGATTGTCAGTTCCTTATCAACATAAAACCGATCAGAAAAAAAAAATTCCCTTATTTTTCTATTTTTTTATTTTGTATTTTATTTTTTTATTTGCTTCGAGAAGCAAATTTATACAAAGTGATAAATATAATTAATAAAGAAATATTAAAGATGTGGCAAAAGTATTATGTAAGTAAACAGGGGAAATAAGAGTCTGTGCTTGCTAAACATTTATGAATTCTCTTATATGTCTCATCTAAGAGATCTTGAACTGAATTAAGAATAATGATGATTTGTACTACACAGATGACACTGTAACTGCTATACTTGTGATAAAAATATGATAGTGTGATCACAAAGAAATGCTTAATCATATCCTTTCTTAGCTAACATAAAGGTGGCCTCCAGGTACATGGACAAGAAAATGTTCAGAAATATTTTTGTGACTTATGTGAGGCAAAAGCCTTAACAAACAGAACCCTTTTGGAATACACATTTGGGAAAAGCTTAGATATAAACTTGAAAGGAGGGTTAGAGGTAGAAGTTCTATGCCTGACAGGAGAATGGTTAGCAATGGGGTACCGCGGGAATCAGATTGAGAGTCATATCTATTTATCTTTTATGTATTTAATCTCTCTCTCTCTCTCTCTCTCTCTCTCTCTCTCTCTCTCTCTCTATGTATATATATATATATATATATATATTATATATATATATATATATATATATATATATATATTATATATATATATATATATATATATATATATATATATATATATATATATATATATATATATATATATATATATATATATATATATATATATATATATATGTATGTATATATATATATATATATATATATATATATATATATATATATATATATATATATATATATATATATATATATATATATATACATATATATATATATATATATATATATATATATATATATATATATATATATATATATATATATATATATATATATATATATATATATATGTATATATATATATATATATATATGTATGTATGTATGTATGTATGTATGTATGCATGTATGTATGTATATATATATATATATATATATATATATATATATATATATATATATATATATATATATATATATATATATATATATATATATATATATATATATATATATATATATATATATATATATATATATATATATATATATATATATATATATATATATATATATATATATATATATATATATATATATATATATATATATATATATATATATGTATATATATATATATATATATATATATATATATATATATATATATATATATATATATATATATATATATATATATATATATATATATATATATAATATCATATCATATCATATCATATCATATCATATATCATATGAGATCAGTTATTGGAAGAATCAAGAATGATTGTCATACCTAAAAATAATCTAAATTAATAATCCAATATTTGTTATTATCTAAGTTACACCATGTTATTGAAGATGAACTTTGACAATGTCCTGATATAATTAATATAACATAGGCCACCCTCTATTCGATTAAAACATGTTTCTTTGAACTAATAGGTTTTCATAAGTTAAAGTTAAAGTTAAAGTTTGTCGGTGTTTCAGTTCCGATATCCATCTGAGATGCTCCTCAGAACGTCAGCCGAGGCAAGCCCCAACCCCCCCACTGTGGTGCCCATCCACAGCATTTAACCTTCCCAGTAAACAGCTTATGCTGGCGTCACACATAGCCAAAATTCCTGACCCGACTCTTAAAACCGTCTAAAGACGGATTCCTCCCGGCAGCAATGACGTCATTACGATAATCGGGTGTAATTTTTCGTCCGTGTACGACGGAATCCTAACGGTCCTACGTAGTTTAAAAAAATCGAGGGGGTCCTGAACCGTCGTGGAGTGGCCTACGATAATTGGCTGCTGCACCCAATAATCTCCGTGATTCAGAAGACCAAATCAGTCGTAGAAGACTGCGTACGACGGGTAAGATCGATCTTCTTGATAGTACGCGGGCGTAGGAGAAGGTGTACGCCCGTGTACGATCCAGAGGATCAATCCTACCCGGCGTACGCAGTCTTCCGGGTCTGGAACCGTTAAAAATTTAAAAATTCGCTTATACGTCTGGCAGCGCAGTACAAAAAGACAGTGCGCGCATGAGTGGTCTCATTTCTGACAACCCAGTCCTGGGGGTTCAGTTTTCCTGGTCTGCTTGCCGCATTTCTTATTGTTTTAGCATGATATTCTTCTTCTTCTTCTTCTTCTTCTTCTTCTTATTATTATTATTATTATTATTATTATTATTATTATTATTATTATTATTATTATTATTATTATTATTATTATTATTATTATTATTATTATTATTATTATTATTATTATTATAGTATTATTATTATTATTATTTTAGTTTTATTATTATTGTTGTTGTTGTTGTTGCTGTTGTTGTTATTGTTGTTTGATGTTAATGTACAGACACGTTTCTTTGAGTGAGCATCAAGAAAAAAAACATTTCCTGTCTGCTTTCTATGTACAAAATATAACAATCATTCTTAATATATACCAAGCTCTTTATAGGTAAATGTCTCATATAATTCCTCATTTCTTTCACTGTGTTCTTGATATGATGTGCATTTATTTTTTCCCTCATATCAAGATATGAATTAATTAAATCCATATATGTGTCAAACAAAATATATGAAATATATTAACATACAAGGCCAACATATATTTACTAATATATATAAGTAGCTGAAGTGCCAAATATATAAATCAGGGTTATACTTTCACAAATATCCCATATATATATATATATATATATATATATATATATATATATATATATATATATATATATATATATATATATATATATATATATATATATATATATATATATATATATATATATATATATATATGTATATGTATATGTATATGTATATGTATATGTATATGTATATGTATATGTATAAGTATATGTATATGTATATGTATATGTATATGTATATGTATATGTATATGTATATGTATATATATATATATATATATATATATATATATATATATATATATATATATATATATATATATATATATATATATATATATATATATATATATATATATATATATATATATATATATATATATATATATATATATATATATATATATATATATATATATATATATATATACATATATATATATATATATATATATATATATATATATATATATATATATATATATATATATATATATATATATATATATATATATATATATATATATATATATATATATATATATATATATATTCCACATATTTATTGTTCACTAGGATCAATTCTAACATAATTATATAAATGGAAAAGTAAGGGCAAATATAACTACATTATTAAATGTAAAATATTAAACTTAATATCTTCTCAGTATAAAATAATGAAAATGAACAACCCCCTACGAACGTGTACGTTCCCCTACGATGGGTAGGGAGCGTCGGGAGCATGGTTGGCCCAGTCGTAATAGTAAAAAATTTAAATTTCCCGCTTTCTATGATGAGACTTACGTTTGCGTATGATCAGTCGTACGCTAAAGTACGCGTCCAAACTACTCCGTACGATTGCAATTACAATCCATAGGAATGCTTACGAGGACGTATGACGCACTTCCGACAGGCACAGGAATGCACCTGTCGGCTAAAAAATCTGCCGGATCTCCAAGGATTGAGCGAAGATTCCGTCGGAACGCGGTCTTAAGAGTCGGGTCGGGAGTTTTGGCTATGTGTGACTCCAGCATTAAACTCTCGGTCCTGAGCAGGAACTGATCTGTCGACCTCGCGAATGCGAGGCCAGCGCGTTACCACTGTACTAGCCAGAAGGCAATAATAAATTGACTTTTGTTATTATTTTTATGTAGGTGGTCACGAATCACTTCATATATGATGATAATATGCATAATTTAAAAAAAACACGAAGTAATCATGTAAAACTTGATTATGTAAGTCTCCCTTGAGCTATTAAAGAAAACGATAAATTTTTTTACCATAGAAAACAAGATATTTATTACAAACTATAGTAAAGAAAAATCTTCATTTTATTTTTCTCAAGCATTAAGAGTTCAGGCTAACAAAGACTTCGTACGATTTTCATACCTACAGTAATTAAATATAATGAATAATAAACATATTCTAGGTCCGATTAACATTGAAGATCAAATCATCTTTGCAAACTTATCATCAGAATAATCCACTTTGATATATAATTGATATATATATATATATATATATATATATATATATATATATATATATATATATATATATATATATATATATATATATATATATATATATATATATATATATATATATATATATATATATATATATATATATATATATATATATATATATATATATATATATATATATATATATATATATATATATATATATATATATATATATATATATATATATATATATATATATATATATATATATATATATATATATATTGTATATAAATATATATATATATATATATATATATATATATATATATATATATATATATATATATATATATATATATATATATATATATATATATATATATATATATATATATATATATATATATATATATATATATATATATATATATATATATATATATATATATATATATATATATATATATATATATATATATATATATATATATATATATATATATATATTTATATACTATATATATATATATATATATATATATATATATATATATATATATATATATATATATATATATATATATATATATATATATATATATATATATATATATATATATATATATATATATATATATATATATATATATATATATATATATATATATATATATATATATATATATATATATATATATATATATATATATATATATATATATATATATATATATATATATATATATATATATATATATATATATATATATATATATATATATATATATATATATATATATATATATATATATATATATATATATATATATATATATATATATATATATATATATATATATATATATATATATATATATATATATATATATATATATATATATATATATATATATATATATATATATATATATAAGTAGCGTTAATAAATTACAATTTAAATGTACACTATTTAGAAGCACACACTGTCAATTCATAATAACATACTCTTATCAGATCAGGCTGGGGAAAGCGGTAGCACCCTGGTCGTAGCAACCTACTATGGATGTGACAAACCCGTGTTCGAATCCACTGTGAGGCATTAGGAAGGGTATCCAATCTATGTTCCCCAGCTCCAACAAATCTGTATCTATCTTATTCGAATGGGAATTAATAGTTGCATAGAACGGCAAGACTTTACAACTAGATGAATTAAATATAATTTACCAAGAGATGCTATATAACAGGAATCGCCGTAGCTTAACAGGTAGAGTGCTCGACTAGAGAGGAGATGAACTCACATTCGAGTCCATGGCGGGGCGAAAATAAAGGCATCCAGCCTTGATTCCCCAGCTTTAATCCAGCTGTGTCCACCCTTCCAAATAGGAAAAAAAAAAATATATATATATATATATATATATATATATATATATATATATATATATATATATATATATATATATATATATATATATATATATATAAAACACTGTTGCACGTACAAGAGACTTTTATCTACCTTTAGCATCACTCTCTCTAAATGGAACTTGTAAGATATTTAAACATAAAAATAAGAGTTTTAAAGATCATAATTGTGTGTTATGCATATAAAAAAACAAACTATTATTTTTATCATATGATTCTGATATTTTAAATGAGTCGACATATTACTTTGGGAATATGTTATATTATATATCTCCACAGAGATATAATCCTAATCGCTAAGCACCAATAAGCCTACTTCGGTTTGCTATCCAGTAGGCTTTCCGTCACAGAAATATTTAAAGCAGCAAAATAAAAAATAAAAAATGAAACTACTAACAAGTCTTTAACTCCAATATTCCTTAAAAACAAGCTTGGACTACCAGTTAAATACCTCCTTAAAAATCAAAATTTTTCTTCCCCCCAATATATGCCTAAATCCCTTCCCAAGCATCACGTCTCAACTCCCTTGGAAAAAAACAAATATTTTGCCTTCCTTAAGCTTAAATTTAGGCAATGGAAATATCCAATAAAATTCAAATAATAGGTCGGAAACACACAAAACATTTTACATATGTACAATACTTGAAGTAGTGTTATTATGCTTTAAAATAAGTAAATATGGGTTAATATTAAAAAATTACACACACTCACACTTGAGCTAGTATTCACATATGTGCTGGATATTGAAAAAATTGAGTATGAACCACCAATTGGAAAGAGTGACCACTGTGTGTTGTTGATGGAGTATATCACTGAAGATATTCTGCCTGATAGTAGAGGCACTGAGGACATCTTTTGTGAGAAATATGGGAAGATAGTAGATTGCTGCATACCTGTCACCAAAGTAGATGTAATTCATGCCAGAGAGAAATGGTTCGATAATGAGTGTAAAAGAGCTAAGGAGTGGAGAGACAAATGCTGGAAAAGGTATAGGAGGAGAAAAAACATAAATGCCTGGCAAACCTACAAAAGAGCAAGAAATGACTACCTAAGTAAAAGAAGAGAGGCAGAAAGAAACTATGAGAGGGACATCACCAGGAAGGCTAAAGAAAATCCCAAGCTTTTCCACAGCTTTATCAGAGGAAAACTGAAGGTAAAAGAACAGGTTTTAAGGCTAGAGAGAGCGGATGGAAGCATCACTGAGACGGATGAAGAGATCTGCGAGAATTGAACAAGGAGTTTCAGTCAATATTTACAGTAGAATATACCCCACCACCTCAGATTGCAGAGATAGAAGCTCAAGGGGCGGTATTAGAGAACATCAACCTTGCAGCCACAGAGGAAATGCAAAGCGCTGATGGAGCCAGATGTTCATAAAGCTACAGGTCCTAATGACATATTACCTCATGTACTTAAAATATGCGCAAACTCCATATCAGTGGCACTAAGTATCATATTTAAAAAGTCACTGGAGTCAAGGAAGATTCCAAGATGCTGGAAACAAGCAAACGTGATACCTGTCTTCAAAAAGGGAAGGAGGAATACGGCTCTGAACTATAGACCAGTTTCCTTGACCAGCATAATTTGCAAAGTTATGGAGAAACTACTAAGGAAATATATCTTTCACTTGGAATATTTCAACTTTTTGTCAGTGAGGCAACATGGCTTCAAAGAAGGTAGATCAACAGTAACAAACTTATTAGAATTTTATGATGAGGTAAGCCGAATCTTACAGGAAAGAGAGGGCTAGGCAGATTGCATATTCCTAGATTTCCAGAAAGTGTTTGACACTGTTCCACATGGGAGACTTATTAGGAAGCTGCAAGCAATGGTTAGAATAGGTGGAAATATCTTGGAATGGATAAAAACTTACTTAGAAGGAAGGGAACAGAGGGTTAGAGTAAGACACTCAGTGTCTGAATGGAGAAGAGTTAGTAGTGGAGTTCCACAGGGTTCAGTTTTAGGGCCACTTTTGTTCCTTGTATATGTAAATGACCTACCAGAGTTTGTAAATTCATTCATGAATATGTTTGCAGATGATGAAAAGATTGTGGAGAAAGTAGGAAACAAGAACAATGGTAGAGAACTTCAGGAAGATCTAAATAGTCTGCATGAGTGGTCAGAAAAGTGGCTAATGATATTCAATACTTCAAAATGTAACGCAATGAGAATGGGTACAAGTGCAAGAAGGTCCAAGTTTGACCACTCGGTGGCTGGAGTACAACTTCAAGAGACAGAAAATGAGAGAGATCTAGTAGTAAACATACTGGCAGATTTGTCTCCAGAAATACATATAAATGGCATAGTAAGGGCAGCATATGCATTCTTATCAAATGTAAGGGTAGCCTTCAGGCACATGGACAAGGAAATGTTCAGAAATATTTATGTAACCTATGTGAGGCCAAAGCTCGAATATGTAGCCCCCTTTTGGAATCCACACTTGAAAAAGCACATAGCTAAGCTTGAAAAAGTTCAAAGACATGCCACGAAACTGGTGCCAGAAATACGTAATCTCAGTTATGATGAGAGGCTGAGGGAATTAGACTTACCATCACTCGAAGCTAGAAGATTGAGGGGGGATATGGTGACAGTCTTTAAATTCCTTCATGGTTATGATAGAGTGGATAGGGATCGATATTTTGATATGGCTGGCTCTAGAACTAGAGGTCATAGTTTGAAGCTCCGTAAGAAAACTTCTTTGCAAGATGTAAGGAAATACTTTTTCAGTGTAAGAGTAGTTGATAATTTGAATTGGCTAAGCGAGTAGGTAGTTAATGCTATCTCAGTCCATAGTTTTAAGGACAGGCATGATAAGTATCACTAAGTAGAAAATGGAACCGATCAGGAGACGGGAAGATACGAGCTTTGGGCTCTTTCCCGTAAACACAATTAGGTAATCACAATTAGGTAATCACACACACACGCACGCACGCACGCACACCTACCTTGTAGGAACAGACATACACAACTAAACTGAAATGAATGAACTGGAGTAGAATACAAATGTACGGGTAGTATCGGAGTCATTAACTATAGATATTTTTATTTTAGCTTTAATACTGGAAAAACGAATAGTTCTTCCCCTTATCGCCTTTACTATCAGTTTAATAAAGCATAGAGTAAAAATATGACTAAAATGAAATTAATATAAATGAACAAAGAAAATAGCACTTGATTGAATTTAAAAAAACAAAAATACGAAAATTAGATATAGAAAGGTATCAAACCCAGCTTAGATGGTAACAGATTGCTCGAATTAGAGAATCCTTTTGCTATGAGCGAACTCCCATTTAGCAGTAGAAGGATTGAGGGTGCAAGCCAGGGTCACCCAGTGCAGGTCCTGAGCCCGGAATAAATGGGGAAGACTAGCATCAGGAAGGGCATCCGAGCGTTAACAGTCATCCAAGAGCAGAAACATAGCTAGACTAAAAGAATAGGACGTACCTACCTTGTGAACAACGCAATAAGGTTACACTTGCCATCTAAACGAAATTAACGAGTGATACTACATTATCGATGGACGCGTTATTAGTGACTCCACATGAAAGTGGAAAAAGATAAAGAAAAAAAAAACACTATCTACACTGAAAAAGATGTACAAGAAGCCTGCAAATGCTTAACCGTCAATATGAGATGACCCTGAAAACAGATCCATTATTATTCTGTGAGAAAGAAAATGCATTCATGCCCAAAAACCCGAAATTCCACTATAATCCATTGTCCTGGAATGAGTACTGGAAATGGTAGGGGTTGTTGGAATCAGATTTTAAAGTACTGTAACATTAGTAACATTTACTAAGTTATTAATGAAGTTTGGAAAAAGACTCCTTCCTCTTCCAGCTACTTCATTATTCTGGGAAAATCCAACAAAATATAAGTTTTAAAAACGCCAATATAATTCACAAAACGGACAAAAAAGTTCCCTCTCCCCCACAGGGTTAACAAGTGAGTAAGCACCGAAAGAAACGCCCAGTACACGCCCAATAAACATTGACAAATTTCTGATATTGGCACAGGTTTTAAAGACTCAGGTTTTTATATAGTGTGCTTTGATCATCACGAAGAATTTCAAAACTCTGATTAGAGATTTGAACGAAGGTATTCTACAAGCAACTGGTGAATATATTGGCCTACAGTGACTCACCCATAAAAAAATAGTGAAGAATGCTATTTTTTATATAAAGCTTAAGGTTATGAGTATACAATATCCTCAGTTAACTGACAAGCCTAATGGTGTAATATATGAACATGTTGAGTTGATGGGGTCTCCTCCACAAGGCATGATATTGCATTCACCAATATTTCGACAAAAATCCCTGTAGAAGAGAATCTATACAAAATATCATGAGAAGTAACATATTTTTGAGATGCCGCTGACCGGATTATCTCGGCAGTCACATTTACAAAATAATTAAGGCAAATATTAAACTGCATAGTGACTTGTTAAAAAAAAAAGTATATATATATATATATATATATATATATATATATATATATATATATATATATATATATATATATATATATATATATATATATATATATATATATATATATATATATATATATATATATATATATATATATATATATATATATATATATATATATATATATATATATATATATATATATATATATATATATATATATATATATATATATATATATATATATATATATATATATATATATATATATATATATATATATATATATATATATATATATATATATATATATATATATATATATATATATATATATATATATATATATATATATATATATATATATATATATATATATATATATATATATATATATATATATATATATATATATATATATATATATATATATATATATATATATATATATATATATATATATATATATATATATATATATATATATATATATATATATATATATATATATATATATATATATATATATATATATATATATATATATATGTATATATATATATATATATATATATATATATATATATATATATATATATATATATATATATATATATAAAACCTCAAAATGGATAATGGCATAGAATAATGGACGGCTATGGAAATGAATTAGTCATTAAAAATATAGCTTGAATTCTCTGATAAGGTTTTTCCAATGTGGCCAGAAAACAGTTGGTCTGAGGTAGTCATAGGCCTCGGTGCATTCTGTAGTGATTCATTCAAAATAAACTGGTAACGAACGGACAAACAGATAGAGAGAACATCTCACATAGCTAACAAACCCATTCCTGGAAATCATTAAGAATTTTCTCCTAGATATAATGATTATATGTCAATATTATTTGGGTCTGTATACCAATCTAAGTATGTATGTATGTATGTATGTATGTATGTATGTATGTATGTATGTATGTATGTATGTATGTATGTATGTATGTATGTATGTAAGTGCGTGCGTGCGTGCGTGCGTGTGTATGTAGGCATGTAGGTATTATGTATATATATGTATATGATTACCTAATTGTGATTACCTAGTTGTGTTTACGGGAAAGAGCCCAAAGCTCGTATCTTCCCGTCTCCTGATCGGTTCCATTTTATACTTAGTCATACTTATCATACCTGTCCTTAAAACTATGGATTGAGATAGCATTAACTACCTCCTCGCTTAGCGAATTCCAATTATCAACTACTCTTACACTGAAAAAGTATTTCCTTACATCCTGCGAAGAAGTTTTCTTACGAAGCTTCAAACTATGATCTCTAGTTCTAGAGCCAGCCATATCAAAATATCGATCCCTATCCACTCTATCATAACCATGAAGGAATTTAAAGACTGTCACCATATCCCCCCCTCACTCTTCTAGCTTCAAGTGATGGTAAGTCTAATTCCCTCAGCCTCTCATCATAACTGAGATTGCGTATTTCTGGCACCAGTTTCGTGGCATGTCTTTGAACTTTTTCAAGCTTAGCTATGTGCTTTTTCAAGTGCGGATTCCAAAAGGGGGCTGCATATTCCAGTTTTGGCCTCACATAGGTTACATAAATATTTCTGAACATTTCCTTGTCCATGTGCCTGAAGGCTACCCTTACATTTGATAAGAATGTATATGCTGCCCTTACTATGCCATTTATATGTATTTCTGGAGACAAATCTGCCAGTATGTTTACTACTAGATCTCTCTCATTTTCTGTCTCTTGAAGTTGTACTCCAGCCACCGAGTAGTCAAGCTTGGACCTTCTTGCACTTGTACCCATTCTCATTACCTTACATTTTGAAGTATTGAATTTCATTAGCCACTTTTCTGACCACTCATGCAGATTATTTAGATCCTCCTGAAGTTCTCTACCATTGTTCTCGTTTTTTACTTTCTTCACAATCTTTGCATCATCTGCAAACATATTCATGAATGAATTTACACACTCTGGTAGGTCATTTACATATACAAGGAACAAAAGTGGCCCTAAAACTGAACCCTGTGGAACTCCACTACTAACTCTTCTCCATTCAGACACTGAGTGTCTTACTCTAACCCTCTGTTCCCTTCCTTCTAAGTAAGTTTTTATCCATTCCAAAACATTTCCACCTATTCTAGCCATTGATTGCAGCTTCCTAATAAGTCTCCCATGTGGAACAGTGTCAAACGCTTTCTGGAAGTCTAGGAATATGCAATCTGCCCAGCCCTCTCTTTCCTGTAAGATTTGGCTTACCTCATCATAAAATTCTAATAAGTTTGTTACTGTTGATCTACCTTCTTTGAAGCCATGTTGCCTCACTGACAAAAAGTTGAAGGATTCCAAGTGAAGAGAGATATGTTTCCTTAGTAGTTTCTCCATGTATGTATGTATGCATGTCATTTGCTACAACTTTGTTAAATGTTACTGATGCAGCAGGAACAACAAAAACTAAAATAACAAAAACAACAACAATAACAGCATCAGTAACAAAATGAATCCATATATTTTTTATTTGCCAAGTTTCTCACCAATATATATGTGAAATAAACACACGTGAATAAACACGTATATAATTATTAAGATAAACAAGTACAATACAGATCTCACTCAAATCATAGGCTCTGCTCTTTCTGTCACGGTATGTTTGCTTACCAAAGGTATTAGCCTCATCTTAAGTCATATATAGACCTTATCACACTCTTATTTCCCTGCCTGTGCCTAATTGTTTCCACAAAGTAAATAAATATCTGGGTTAGCAAACATATGCTTTTGTAAACCACTTCACCCGTCTAGCTCAGAAAATAGCCTTAGAAAATCTGAAGAAATCTAGTACAAGTAAATATTTCCTACAAAGATTGCTGAAATATATCTGAATATAAATAATAATTTAAAATTGAAGCAAATTAAAATTCTAAATATTGAATATTTGGAAAGGGACCGTGGTGGTTCAGTGTTAGAGTGCGTATATTAGGAGCAAAAATCCAGGACAATCCCACAGCGGGGCGTCAGGGAGGGCATCCAGCCTTCATCTCCCTTGTAATTCTAACATGTGTCCAGCCCATTGGAATAGGGGACACATCGTGACACATGAAACAGCGATACATACTGACTATATAGAATGCATAATCACCAAAGTTAATATTATTCTCATGATAATATATATGATTCTATGCAGAGTATATTTAAGAAATTTCCGAGAATACCGAAAGTTTGTTTTTCATGAGATGTGATGACTAAAAACAATAATTAGAAGACATCTCAGTTATTTGTTAAATTAGATGTTTATGGGTTGCTTTTATATTTAATTTACCTCTTGTTCTTGTGAGCCTTTAGTAGTCTCCGCGACTCTGAGGCGAGAGGTCGAGGGTTAGCGGCCCGTCAAGAACTGAGGTTAGTAAGGGCATACACTCAGGGTAACGATTACATCTGCCAAAACAAGTCCCTCGCAAGAAAACAACCGTCCTAGCCCTTAGCAGAAAAGCAAGTTCGTGAAGTAAAAACCGAATCTTGTTCTTGTGAGCCTTTCAACAAGAAAACATTAAGAAGAAAAAGTAGCATTTTAAGGACAAGGCAGACATAAAAGAATGATAAACATTAAGAAAAAGACTGGCTGAAAGAATAGTCAGAAAAATGAAGACCTAGATATATGGCAGGGATACGCCCTGAGCTGACGATAGATCAGTTCTTTGAAGGAAGAGAGGTCATAAATAATGATAAACATCAAGAAAAAGACTGGCTGAAAGAATAGTCAGAGTAATGCAGATCTAGAAATATAGTGGGGTTACGCCCTGAGCTGACGATATATCAGTTCTCTGAAGGAAGAAAGGTCGTAAATGTTAAGGACGATAGAGGTAGGAAGAGAATAACGGCTAAATTAAGACGTATAATCCAAAATATGAAATAAAAATAAATTAAATTTATAATTAAACTTGTGTGAGAACTAGGGAATTCGCCCTTCAGATCCATCTAAGGCTGGTAGCAACAATTCATCTTATATATCAAACACAGTCATCATCTCTAGACGCTGTAGAATAGCCGGCCAAGTTGTTGGATTTGTTCCTGTCATAGCTGGAGCTGACTTGGAACATATCTAGCGTAATGATTAGCAAAACTAACCTTAGACGATGTAAATAAGTAGTGGAGAATTCATTCTACACCGTTAATTACTTAGTTTTACAATATTCCTCTCATGATATGCCACCCACCATAATAGTATTTCCATCATGTTCTAAAAACCAAGATTTTTCTTTTCTAATATATGAGCGATAATTTATGAATATTAATTAGGTTCTTTCTTTTATATTCCAAACTTAAATTACGCCTTAGATAGACATTTTAGAAAAGCTAAGAGGCAGTAGAAAACAAACATTTTTTATCACAATCGCCGCATTCCTCAATCACTATTCTTAGCTCCTTGGGGATACAATTTCCACCACCACCATCCTACTTGAGTAACCCATAGGGTAAGTGGGCAAGGTTCATCTGCCATGAGGCCGACAGCCACAGCTGATTTACCCCCTCCCCCTCGCCGGGTCATCATACATATTTTATCAAAGACATAACTATCAAATGACCTCAAGTGATAGACACCTGTTCAGCAGAATCATCAAACGGACAAAACCAAAGAAAGGTCAAATTAAAATCTATCCGACCTACTCGCATTTCAGATTGTAATTAATATGAGTCAATATTGTCAAGACGACCTCTGGGTTGCTAGAAATAGCAGCCCAGTGCCGGTCCCAAGCCCGGAAAAATAGGGAGGGTTGGCGTCAGGAAGGGCATCCGGCTGTAAAACCCTTTTGCCAAAACCCATGGATAGCAGTCGAGAGAATACCGAGGATGGCCATGGCGTACCCCGCTCACGCGACGCACAGAGGAGCCCGACCTCTGTTGAAACTGGACGAGGGTTACCGCATCAATATGGACGGGTGCGGCTAAAGAAGCGAGTCCATACCCTGAGGATTGCTACTCTTACCATCGGTAGCATGACCGGTAGAGGAAGAGAAGTTGCGGATTTGATGGAGAGAAGGAAGATTAACATAGTGTGTGTACAAGAGACAAGATGGAAAGGAAATAAAGTGCGAGATTTGGGTGGAGGCTACAAGTTGATATACAGTGGAGCGGATGAGAGAGGAAGAAATGGAGTGGGTGTGGTGCTAGACCCCCAAACCAAGGAGGAGCTGGTGGAGGTGGTGAGGAAGAGCAGCAGGATTTTGAGGATCAAGTTAGTATATGGTCAGGAAGCAATAAACGTGATCAGCGCATATGCCCCCCAAGTTGGGTGCAATGACGCAGAGAAGGAAACGTTCTGGCAAGAAATAGATGAAGTACAGAGGGAGGTCCCGCCGGGGGAGAGGTGTGTCTTGGGCGGCGACTTAAACGGGCATATAGGACATGACAACGATGGAGTGAGACGAGTTCATGGAGGCAAAGGTACTGGAGTGAAAAACCAGGAGGGGGAGAGCATGCTGGATTTTGCCATAGCATTTGACATGGCGATCCTGAACACGTTCTTCATGAAAAACAGCTACCGGACATACAGGAGTGGTCCCAGAGAGAGTCAAATCGACTTCTTCCTGTATCGAAGAGAAAACATCCGAGAAGTGGAAGACTGTAAAGTACTACAAGGAGAGAGTGTGGGAGCGCAGCACAGCCCAGTTGTGGCGAAGCTGGTTGTAAGGATGCGAAGGACAGGAGTCGAGAGGGGAGAACCTAGGATCAAGTGGTGGAAACTCAAGGATGAGGTGGTGCGGCAGGAGTTCAAGAGGAAAGCACTACAAAGGATAGAAAAGGCGGAGGAGGTGGATCAGTGGTGGAAAAGGAACAGTGAAGTGATCAGGAGTACGGCAGAGGAAGTTCTCAGAAAGTCATCTGGAAAGAAGCCGAGAAACGGAAAAGAGTCTTGGTGGTGGTCCTCAAATTGCAAAGAGAAGATAGAAAAGAAGAAAGAGATGAAGAAAGCTTATGACAAGGAAAAAACAGAGGAGCGTAAAGCTATGTTGAAAGATGCAAATAAGGAGGCGAAGAGGGCTGTAGCACAGGCGCGTGCAGCAGCACTGCAGGATATGTATGAGAACCTTAAAACAAAGGAGGGACAGAAGAGAATCTATAAGTTAGCAAAAGAAAGGAACAGATTGACAAAGAACCTAACATCAATAAAGCAAATCAAGGATAAGAACGGAAGAGTGCTTACTGACCCCGACATGATTAAAATGCGGTGGAGGGACTACTACGAAGAACTTCTAAATCAGGAAAATCCAAGAATACGAAGAGGTGAAGGAGTGGGAATGGAGGGAGAGGTAGACCCTGTGAGTGAGGCGGAAGTCAGAGAAGTGTTGAAGAAGATGAAAAATGGAAAGTCAGTAGGGCCAGACCAGATTCCTGCAGAGGTATGGAAGAGTTTTGGCGAAGAAGGAATACGGGTGCTGACAAAGTTCCTGAACATGGTGATGAAGGAAGAGACTATCCCGAACGAATGGAGAGATAGTATAATGGTACCGATTTTCAAAGAAAAGGGAGCCATCCAGAGTCGCAACAACTATAGAGGAATTAAGCTAACATCTCACACTATGAAACTGCTGGAAAGAGTGTTGGATAAAAGGCTGAGGGAGGAGACAGAAGTTTGTAGTGAGCAGTTTGGTTTTATGAAAGATCGAGGAGCAATGGATGCAGTATTCACAATGAGGCAGACAATGGAAAAATATAGAGATAAGCAAAGAGGGGCTGTACATGGCGTTTATTGACCTGGAAAAAGCTTATGATCGGGTCCTGAGAAGTGAGGTGTGGAGGAGTATGAGGTCGAAGGGAGTGAAGGAGAAGTATGTCAAGATAGTTCAGGACATGTACAGGGAAGCCACATAAAGAGTAAGAAGTACAGTTGGCACTACAGAGCCTTTTCAGGTGAAAGTTGGACTCCATCAGGGATCAGCTCTTAGCCCTATCTATTTAACCTTCTCATGGATGTGATGGTGGAGGAGGTGACAAAGGAGGCACCATGGAGCATGCTCTTTGAAGACGATATTGTTTTGGTCTCCGAGAGCCGTGAAGAATTGCAAGAGAGGTTGGAGCTATGGAGGGGTTTGCTGGAGGATTACGGACTGAAGGTGAGCAGACAGAAAACGGAGTACCTGGAGTGCAATGTGACACAAGGAGGCGACATGTTCATGCAAGACCACAAGCTCCCAAAGGCGGACGCCTTCAAATACCTCGGCTCCTACGTAACGAAGGATGGAGTCCTAGAGAGAGAGATTGATCATAGGATCCAGGTAGCGTGGAACAGCTGGAAGAGCACATCAGGGGTGCTATGTGACAAGAAAATCAGTGCTAGAGTGAAAGGAAAAGTGTACAAATCAGTTGTGAGACCAGCGTTGCTGTATGGAGCGGAGATGTGGCCGGTAAAACAGGTTCAAGAAAGGAAGATAAATGTCGCAGAAATGAGAATGCTGAGGTGGATGTGTGGAGCGTCGGCGAAAGCGCAGGAGAGGAGATTACAGTGGTTCGGTCATGTAAAGAGGAGAGAAGAAGACTACGTGGGTGTGAGAGTGATGGAGATGAACGTGCAGGGCAGACGTA
>JAXCGZ010002051.1:110000-121993 GCA_037179515.1 Halocaridina rubra | reverse complement strand
GCGGCTAACACAATTTGGAACGATTCCCGCTAAAGTAATGGACTGAACTAAGTTAAATTGAGTTAAATTGGCAGACAAGATTTGATTCATACATATGTTTGAGGAAAAGCTATTTATCTCCATCTCTGTAACTGGTAATAAATACCTGTATAATATGCAGTACTAAATATACAAGCTAGACTTAAGTTAACTTATATATATTGTGTTTGTGTATATATATATATATATATATATATATATATATATATATATATATATATATATATATATATATATATATAGTAACTGTATATATATATATATATATATTATATATATATATATATATATATATATATATATCTATATATAATCTCTCCCCTGCCTGAGATTCCAAACAACAATACGTCATCAGTGAGCTAAGATAGCAATCCAGGTATGGCATACAAAGAAGAGAGAAGCCTCTCAACGACTTAGCACATTGATGATGTGCCGTGGGTTCGAATTACAGTGAGGGGCAAATATTTTTCATATTTTTTACATATATATATATATATATATATATATATATATAATATATATATATATATATATATATATATTCCTGAATATATTTAGAATTGAACAATTAATATGATATATACAAAGAGATGTAGATAGAAGCATTTCTAAGATATATTATGTACTAAATTTGTTAGGATTTTATTTTTGTCGGCTAGAGGATAAAATTCCAATGCACATATACAAACACAACTACTCTCCACAACCCTACTACCAGGTAAGATTGTCAGTTGTACATTGTAGTATTAAATGGTAGTGAACCCTTTGCTCTTGTCAATAAAGCAAAGCAAGAGGATGTATGGTTCTTCTCGTCTTGACAGACAGTTAACTGGATACTTTGCAGCTTGCCCAAGCACAAGAAAAGGAATTAGTGCCTAGTCCATTTTGCACTTTCCCACTCTCGACACTGCTCTTAAGTCCGAAGAAAAGACAGAGAAGGTGAGTTTGGATAGCAAGCATCGTTCTGCTCTCCTTTTCTAGCTATGGTTCTCAAGGGGTAAAGAGGTTTCTTCAAGTAAAGTTCTCTCTCATGAAAGAAATCTGGATGGACACCCCATCTTTCCAACGCGCCAGCAAGTACTTCACGACCCAGAAGGATATCGTCACAGCCTTCGTTACTAAAGTAACAACAATCTTGAAAAACCCAAAGATAAAAGTTGTGAGATCATAGAGCAAAGTGGCCAGGACGTGATTGCAGAGCATATTGACGAAGTCGCAGACGATGGTAACAAGTTGATTGCCTGCAGAGACTATCATATGGCCAACCTCCACCCAAAGCCAATCATTCTTGACAAGGATAGTTTTCACCGTTGTGATTAGGATAGTAAGAACCACTTTTAAAATGGTTAAAACTATGAGAAGAATTGTCCAAAATATAGCTCTAAACGTCATTTTCTTTTTCAATATATAGAAATTCTTACTGTTTATATATATTATGTACTTACGGCTACCAGAATACACAATAATAATATACTAATCTTGTTAAATATATGACCCTTGTCAATATCACAATTGTAAATATTATTTTAATCTCTCAAAATAGTAAATAATACTTATGAGCTATAGTCAAGGTTAATATCAAGAGTCTACCATTATCATCATAATCAATATATTCCATATAATAGACTACACTTAAATTATCAAAGGCTTTTATCAAGAATATGACATTTTCACCAAAATCTATTGGTTCTACTGCTATTCCGGAAATCACACCACCACTCTCGTGAATCCATCATTATTTCTAGTTGTGACTGTTTTAAGAGGATGCTAATATACTCCTGCCTATATGCATGTGATATATCTTTATTATTTTCGTTTTAATCTGTTTCAAACTGTTCATTTTCTACTAAATATATCACTAGATGCTTGTTCTGAAAAACAACGGAATAATAATTAAAAAAAGTGTAGATTAATATTCATGCCCACGAATGCATGTAGTAGTATACGTGTGTATATATATATATATATATATATATATATATATATATATATATATTATATATATATATATATATATATATATTTACTACATTAAGGAATTAATTTATACCTTCATTAGTTTTTGTTATTTTTTTCTTACTTTTGTGCATATATAGTTAAAACTATGATAGAGAGAGAGAGAGAGAGAGAGAGAGAGAGAGAGAGAGAGAGAGAGGAGAAGAGAGAGAGAGAGAGGAGAGAGGGAGAGAGAGAGGAGGGAGAGTCCCTCCTCGCATTATTTCAAATGAACAGAGAACGGTTTTGACCTCCATCATAGAAAACCCAGACGATGCTTGCCAAAATCGATTTTACCCCAAACTCTCCCTGTCTTGGCAACAACAGCTGCATTACGGCAAACTGTCGCCAGTTTTCAACTTCTGCAATTAAGGAAAATCTCCAGACATTTCCAGCATAAAGAAACACCTGCATTTCCGTATTTTCTTTTTAGCAAAGAGCCTAAAGGAATTAATTAAAAATATTTGTAACTCAGAGACTATCTCCATTTTTGTCCACCAAACGGATGTTAAGAGGTTGCGGAAATATTCCAGTCTGAAAATTCACCCTAATTATTTTTTCCATCTCCTTATATACAGGCAAATCATAGCACTTTATATATTTAATATAGTTTGTTATGCAATTTGTAAATAGGAATCACGATACAAGGTGATTTTACATCAAGAGATATAAATGTCAAACACAACAGGCATTTATAGCTTCTGAATACTAAATTTCCTATTTTTTTCGCTTCATGCTCAGTACAAACTACACTGTTTTTTTTTTTTTTTTTGTGAAAATGTAAAATATTGTTTACATACACTATTTACACTGTAAACTAAGTAATGGAAGCATAGGTAAGATGCTGCTCGTGATGCTGTCAGCACCACGTGTTCCAGGCAACTGCTGGAAACACCCCACTGATGACAATATTCATATATGGAACTAGCGTCATTCAAAATGCGACATACGTCAAAATGAGTGATTGGCTCCCGAGAGAGAGAGAGAGAGAGAGAGAGAGAGAGAGAGAGAGAGAGAGAGAGAGAGAAGGAGAGAGAGAGAGAGAGAGAGAGAGAGGAAATTTAAAGGGGAAAATTGGCATTTAAAATGTAGTGTAACTGTTAATAACGTAAGAAAATAATGTGTGTTTTCAACTAGTCTTTGACATAAAATCATTCCACAAAAAAACATTATTATATTTTATTATTTAAGATCTCATCGTAATCTGCTTATATAGAATCAAATGAAATCAGTGCCCAATCTGGCTCTCTTACTGGGAAAAAAATATTTATCATTTGGAAACGTGTTTTTATCACATATAATGCACGTATGAACAGCAAAGACACTGCATTGTTAACATACCAAGCACTTTTATATGTACTGTCTAATAAAAAGTGTAAGGAAAAAAATTTCCATAGGATTTTCAGTATATGATATTTAACATATAGGCCCACACTGTATATTTTAGACCATTGCATATGTTCATATGTGTTACTTTGATATGTTATTACAATGGGCACCTTGTAAGTGAAAATGATTATTCACTGGACAATTTGTCCCACATGCGCAATTAATCCTTTTAGTGCTAAGTATATTATATTATATTATACTATATTATATTATATTATATTATATATATACATACATACATACATATACATACATACATACAGACACATAGATAATTAATATGAGCATGTTATGTTATAATAGAGGAATTTATACATCTTACGCTCTAGTTCACTACTGTTTCCTCGTAATGACCAAGTTGGCGCCTGTTCATTGATTAACATCCTAGTGCACTCTCGCTTAATTTTAAGCTTTGTATGGCAGAGACCAGTAAGTAAAATTTAAGTATATATATATAATATATATATATATTATATATATATATATATATATATATATATATATATATATATATAGTATCAACCTCCTGAGAGGCGTCAACGAAGAGGGGGAGTAGAGGGGAGAATAACTTCTCCCCAAACTTTCCTTTCTTGACGTCGGCTACCCCCCAATTTAAGGGGGGAAACAGCCACGGTATATGTATATATATATATATATATATATATATATATATATATATATATATATATATAGATATATATATATATATTACTTTCTAATATAGATAATATGTTTAAAATGTTAAGTAGTCACCGTGGCTCAAGCGGTAGCGTCCGCGACTCTGAGGCTTCAGGTCGAGGGTTCGCCCCGCTGTCACGGTCTGAGGTTAACAAGGGCATGCACTTAGGGTAACGATTACATATGCCAAAACAAGTCCTTCGCAAGAAGGCAACCGTCCTAGCCCTTGGCAGAAAAGGGAGTCCGTGGCGTAAAACCGGAACAAACAACATATTTAAAATTTGAAATTCCTCCAGAGTAATGGTGAGAGAGAGAGAGAGAGAGAGAGAGAGAAGAGAGAGAGAGAGAGAGAGAGAGAGAGAGACTCATATCATGACTAGTATCAAGTGTGAAAAAGTAGCAGAGAATATTAATGTTGCTATGGCAAGGTTACCTATAAGACATCGGGAAGTCCGCGTGCAGCAGCTGGGAAACAAAAATCTGGGTTTTCATTCATTCTTCAGAGGGGCAAGAAACACTACTGAATAAGTTCCGGGAATTGGCTACTATGCATTTGTTCCTAACAAAGAGAGAGAGAGAGAGAGGAGAGAGAGAGAGAGAGAGAGAGAGAGAGAGAGAGAGAGAGAGAGAGAGAGAGAGAGAGAGAGAGAGAGTCAAAGTCAAAGTCAAAGTCAAAAACTTTATTCCATCAAAAATGAGAGAGAGAGAGAGAGAGAGAGAGAGAGAGAGAGAGAGAGAGAGAGAGAGAGAGAGAGAGAGAGAGAGAGAGAGAGAGAGAGAGAGAATTTATATGAGACTAAAATGAGATAAATAAGTATATACATAATTATAATAATAGATAATTGATCATGGAAACTAGTAAATAGTCATTGCCTTGTATATAAACAAAAGATGAGGAAAATAACGTTCAACAGTCATGTATCTGCTATAGCATTATGGCAGTAGCTTTAAGAAATTCCCTTAAAATTGCATATAATTTAAGTAATTGTTATTTTGTATAGATCGGCTTTGGAGTAAGTCTGTCGATTCGAGGATAGCCTTGCCTGAAATTTTATCGTACTTTAGAAACCAAATGTTTCGGTTTTACGTCACGGACTCCCTTTTCTACCAAGGGCTAGGACGGATGCCTTCTTGCGAAGGATTTGTTTTGGCATATGTAATCGTTACCCTGAGTGCATGCCCCTGCTAACCTCAGACCGTGACGGGGCGCGAACCCTCGACCTGACGCCTCAGAGTTGCGGACGCTACCGCTTGAGCCACGGTGACTAACTTTAGAAACCAAATATAAGTACTTAAGAAACCATATATAAGTGAGATCAGGGTTCTATTATTGTATGAGGTTTACCTCACCATCTGCAATCTCTTGTACCCTAATCTCATGTAACCTAACCAAACCAAACTAAATTAAATTAACTTAAACTAATCTGGTGAGGTTAAGTTAGTTTGGTTAGGTTAGGTTACAATAAACATAAGAGACTGGAGGTGGATCGCATACTACTTTAGATTCAAATTATGGACACTAATGATTATGAATTTTATTTCTTCATTGACCTTTTATTCGTTATTCGAATATCGAATAATGATGAAGAGAAAATATAAATAAAGGTGAGTGAAATTCCAAGATTTCATTAGAGCCACGCTTGTGTCTGCCTCCTTTTGCAAGATCATCCGACCCCGAACTTTGTCCTCTTCTGCCTTTTAAGACTGGAATCCAGCTGTGTGGTTAAAGATCAGAGCATTTTCTCTACTTCGTAATTCTATCATAATCTATTTATTACTTTCATGTGTTGTTGTCAGGGAAAAGGATTAAATGTTTCTGTATGTACAGAAAGAGGATAAACTTTCGTAAATATTGTCTTCGTAAATTTATTGATATAACTAAATGGTATTCAGCAACTCCAGTTGCGTGGATAGCGACAAACCCGCAACGCCGAAATGAACTTACGAACGAACGAACATTTTACTGAGTCAGAGCCCAGAGGAACAAACAACCTGTTGGTTGCTTCAGTCCTAACAAGTGAATCAGCTGGGAATGTGGTGTGCGTACTTTCGTGACATACAGTGACTTACAGAGAGAGATTGTACATAAGTTACATTAGTGTTTCATAACCAACAGTTCTATGAACGCTCGTGAAATTGTTGGAGGTATTAGATAGTGCCATATGGAATTGGCATTGTTGAAAAGGATTGTTTATACAAGAGGAGTAAATCTCACTCGAAGATCTCCATAGGATACCTTGGACGAGAGGAGGGGGAAGATGAAGTAGTCGTAGTAGTAGTAGTCTGGTGGTAATTACTATCTTCGTCCTTCACTCGTAGCTTCGGAGGTGAGTTTTGCGACTTCTTCATTCTGTATTTTCATTTTCTCAGTATAATATGTTTTGATAATATTCTTGAGAATGTTGCTAATATTGTCCAATCCTACCATTTGACCCCAGCTCATAAAGATTTGATTTTTCCTATGGAAACGAATAGCCCAAACCACACGAAAAGTTTCAACATTCATTAACAGCTTAACTTAATTCAATGTAATAGTGCAATTATACATTCATCAAATAAAGGAGATCTTGTCTTTTACATTAATTACCGTTCAGGATACGATCCAGTCAGGTGCTTTTTAAGAGGCACCTTCGCTGTTTGCTAATTTAGCCTCTCTCTCTACCCGGAATTCACCTTTGCTCTTTCTCTTCCATGTGAAAGGATTGATATCACCGGGAATTGCCGTTGAAAAATATAATTTGGATTGATAATAATAATAATAATTATTATTATTATTAATTATTATTATTATTGTTATTGTATTTGTTTATTATTCTTATTTTCATTATTATTATTATTATTATTATTATTATTATTATTATTATTATTATTAATATATTTCAGTTTTCCTTGAGACAAATCCTTATCCAGGAAATGAATAGTTAGCTTTAAATTGAAAATGAAAAACAGAAAAGGTTAGACATTGTAAAATCATATTCTGGATAATTTTTAGTTGTATGTGGGGGGGCTCCATTTTTCCGGTGAACACACTTTATGCTTTTTATATATACTTAACCTATATTAGGTTAATATATCTATTTATATACAAAGGGCGTAATCCCTTTGCATATACTGATATATATCTCCCTAACCTAACCCAGTTTAGGATATATATATATATATATATATATATATATATATATATATATATATATTATATATATATATATATATATATATATATATATATATATATATATATATATACACCCTTACCCACCTACCTTGTGGCTGACCCAAGCAGGGTGGAAGGGGGGGGGAGACGTGGCAACCCTCTATCCCCAAGGAGCTGAGAGGAGTGGTTGAGGTGTGTATGTGGATCGTGGTGAATGCACGTTTCTTGGCTCGGCCACCCCCCTTACAAGGGGGAATGAGGCTTATGTCTATATATATATATATATATATATATATATATATATATATATATATATATATATATATATATATATATATATATATATATATATATATATATAAAGTCCTTTGAGGGGGAGAGGGATTAAAAATCGTGTATATATATATATATATATATATATATATATATATATATATATATATATATATATATATATATATATATATATATATATACATAAGCCATTTTCCCCTTATAAGGGGAGTGGCTGATTCAAGACAAAATACTCAAACTCTTTGGGAAGAGAAAATATAAAGGAGGGGATTCTCAGTCCCCTCGCTCCCCCCATGCAGTCGACTCTTACAACACGCAGGGAAGCACGGAGGAAGTAGTTTAGCCCCCCCTCTCTCAGGGGAAAAAGAACAAATAATCCCTTAAATAATATTAAAGATACGTTTGAAACTTAATTCAACTATCCTGTATGAACTCTTATGTTTTGTAATAGAATTTACACCTGTATCAAAACTAATTTAACAGTCATTTGCTAGAGAAAATATCCTGGAATTAAATATTACATATATATATATATATATATATATATATATATATATATATATATATATATATATATATATTCTCTCTCTGTATTTTTTTTTAATATTTCACAGGCGTAAGTAAAGCATTTCACTTAATTTACTTAATGATATACAGGTACATATCCAGGTTTTAACTATTGGTTTACCGAAAGAATCAAAGGGAACACACCTGTGGATTTGAATATGTGTATATGCATGTACTTAGTTGGTTTAGGTTAGAAACTAGGTTCAGACCTTTTGTTTTTTATTTATTTGTTGTATGGTGTACTTAATGTATTATTTTTAATGAGTGTGACACCGGGACCGACAAGAAAATTGAGCTCATCAATTAAAAACTGTGCACGAAGAAAAAGTAGGTTTAGTACAAGACTGAGATGAGGCAGTGATACACATTAGGAAAAAGGCAGGCTGAAATAATAGTCGAAGTACTGAGGACCTAGAGATATGGTAGGATTAGACCCTAAATGACGATAGGTTCGTTTTCTGAATGAAGATAGGTTATAAGAATTAGGAAAGACAGAAGGAGAAAGAGAGTCCTAGAGTCTAGAGGTAAATAGGAAGAAGCAGTCTCTCGCTGCACTGACCAATCCGCGAGCTACAACTATCCACATGGTACTTGTGAGATGAGGCTGCTTCGAGTGTTACAAGACCTAGAGTCCTAGACAGTTGGGGAGGGATGCAACTCTCCAACTCATCAGAGTAGCGATAAAAGTAGTAGGGATAGAAAAGAGAAAGGGAAGATACCTTACGGCAAAGAGAAAGAGAATTCAGATTAAAAGTAAGAGAAAAATCTTTATAGAGTCTGACTGCCTTAGATTCATCCCTATCAAGAATATAGGTATGTGATGAAGAACCCCAAATGTGCGAGCAGTGTCCTAAGCAGGGACGGATAAGATCTTTATAGATTTTAAGTACCTGTAATAACAGAAACGAAATAAAACCTCCATTGTTTTGGATGCAAATTTAGAAATTTAGATTATGTGATTCTTCCAAGACAAATTAGAGGCTATCTGGATTCTTAATACATTAACAGAATTAAGAGGGTACATTTGGTTAGTTTCAAAGACAATAGGGTTATCAGGAGAAGCTAAAGAGATAGGCAGAAACTGTGCCTTGGAGACATTAAATTTAACTAAATATTGGGTGCCCAACTCAGGTACTCTCTGCAAATCGGCGTTGAGAGTAGAAAAAAGTGACACAAGACTGATTATGAGTCTCAGATGAAGATTGTGAAGAAAAGGCAGTGTAATATTGAAGGGTAGAATCGTCGGCAAAGGCGTGAAGAAGAGGAGAATGGGGACTGAACAAGATTGTTGATGAAGAGAAGGAACATAGTAGGTGAAAGAACAGAGCCCTGTGGAACACCACTGGTAACAGGGAAAGGGCTAGATATTGCACTGTCAACATCCACAAATATAAAACGGTAAGAAAGAAACCTGGGTATCAGAGAACAGAGAGAGGGAAAAGCCATAAATAGGGAGTCTGGCCAACAGAGCCTTGTGCTAAACTCTTGTCAAAAGCCTTAGAGATATTAAGGGCGACGTCAAGGGATTCATCATAGTTCCTCAAAGAAGATGACCATACTTGAGTAAGATAGGACAGGAGGTCACCAGTGGATCTTGCCTTGTGGAAGCTGTACTGGTGATCGGAGATAAGCGTGGTTGATTAAAGATGTGTCAAGAAATGAGAATTGAGCAAAGTTTCAAAAACTTTAGCGATAGAAGAGGCTTAGGCAATTGGTCGGTAGTTTGAAGGAAGAAATCAGTCACCCTACTGAGGAACAGATTGAACTAGAGCATGCTTCCAAGATAAAGGATAGATACTTGATGAAAGCAAAGAACCTAATGAACGTTGCGTGAAGAAAGGATAAGGGAGGGCATAGGTTTAGAGAGGTGTAAAAAAGGAGAAGGGGAAAGCTTGAGTTACAGAAGTTTTTTGGAGAGGGTTTTGGATTAGGACCAGAATCATTTATCAGTGGTAAAGGAGTTAAAGTCATCAATTTTCCTTCTTATAAAGGAAGCTTTACACCTTCGAATCTGAGCAGTACAGTAATTCCTAGCAGTAATAAAAGCAGAGCCAGAGGAATACAAAGAGTTGATTAGATTTTTCAATGTGATTTTCTTTGTGTACTTGAATGACTGTATGTTATAATTTAATAATTCTCGTATTTAGTAATTTGTTTCATATAGATTTACTAGTTGAATAGAGTTATATATACAAGACCCATAGTCCCCCTTATACGGGCGTGGCTGAGTCAGAGCATACTATCTTAACTTATTGCAGGAAGAAAATATAGTGGAGAGGAATCCCATTCCCCTCGCTCCACCCTGTTTATTGACTTTAACTACACGCAAGAGAACATGGATAGATAGATAGGTAGTTTTTTCTATGAGTGACGCCGGAACGGGCAAAGAAAATCGCGGAAGTTTTTCTTTTCTTTCTTTTTTTTAAAAAGAGTGATTGAATAGTAACTTGTTAAGATTAATAAAATTAGTAATTTGCAAAGATTTAATATTTGCCTAAGTGTTTTAGGAATACAGTGTATACAATAATAGGTTTATTAAAATTCAAGTAACTTAAGAGTAACTTGTTGAATATTTATCTTTTCTATGCTGGGTAAAGTGTTTTGAAATAATTATTAATATTTTTGAGATAATGTTTGTGTTCTTTTGTTTTCTAATATTGATTTCCTTATGTACCTCAGTGGCTTAGTGATAACTTCTAATATTTCACATTCCCTTATATGATTAAACGGATTGGATGATTAAATTAGGTAAGGTTAGGTTCAAGAGGCGTACTTGAGTTTTGTATTGGTAAATTATAAATCTTGATCCCTTTTATTTTATTTTTTTTTCAACAAGATTGAAGATTTTGTGCAGTCGTGTAAACTGACCTACCAGGTTTCCTACAGACCACAAAGTAGGAAAACTTTTTTTTCCCTCCATCTAAATTTAATGTGTTCATATTTTCGACTATGTTGGAAATTGGTTCTAGTGACTAGTCAGAAATTCTTTTAGTGTAAATCTTTTTATTTTCGATCCATTCCCTTAGTTTTTGGTATTTTTCATATATGTGAATTTCGTCTAATAATACTTTGGGTTTTAACGTACAAGCTAGAAATACGATTCAGACCAGCAGTTTAAATTGTGTTTATGAATAAACTTTTAATTTAAAGTTAGAATAGCCTTGGTTAAGATTTTGTGATTATAGTAAATGACCAGAGTGTGTCCTTTGTGTTTGTGTTATATATATATATATATATATATATATATATATATATATATATATATATATATATATATATATATATATATATATATATATATATATATATATATATAGATGCTACAATGGAGTTATGCAAATAGTAAGCGAAGCTATTACATATTTTTGTAAATGCATGCTATCTGTAAATATAATATATTAAACTTATATATGTTTTAAGTCCTATGTTTTACTGTTCAAATATCTACTGAAAAAGAAAGCAAAAAATTCCTCCCATTGCATGTCTTATATATATATATATATATATATATATATATATATATATATATATATATATATATATATATATATATATATATATATATATATATGAGTGAGAGGGCTAGAATACTTCCTCCGTGCTCCCTGCGTGTCGTAAGAGTCGACTAAATAGGCGGAGCGAGGTGACTGGGAATCCCTGTCTCTGTATTTTTTTCCCAAAGAGTCAGCCACTCTCTTTATAAGGGGAAATATGGTTCGTTTATATATATATATATATATATATATATATATATATATATATATATATATATATATATATGTGTGTGTGTGTGTGTGTGTGTGTGTGTGTGTGTGTGTGTGTGTGTGTGTGTGTGTGTGTGTTTGTGCGTGTGTATTTATGAAATTTTATATCAATA